>LNAC01000190.1:2911729-3053083 GCA_002007465.1 Ailurus styani
CCCCGAGGAGCTGCGGCGGGAGGACGCGGGGACCGCGATGAGGGACAAGCCGCGGAGCGCGCCCGGCCTGCCCGCCCGCAGCCACGGGGCTAACCACCAGCGGGAGGCTGCGGAACGGCTGTGCCGGCGGCAACGGTGCTGGCGGCCGCAGCTCCTCAGCACGGCACCTTTCGGCTCTCAGCGGCCGCGGCGGGGCGGGCGTGCGCGCGCTCGTGCGTGCGATCCTTCCGCGGCGCCCCGACTCGAAGGGTCCCGGGAAGGGAGGGGGAGACTGAGGCGGGGGCGCGGAGGGATACTGCTCGGGGACAATCACGGCCGCCACGTGCGGCAGAGAGGTCCGGTTGCGGTGAGGTTGACGGGGGCGGCTGCCCGAGGCCGGTGGAAGGGGCGGCTCCTTTGTCGCCTTCGGCGCCCCCGGGACGGGGGCGTCCGGGTCGTGAGGCGCCTCTCTTCTGCGTCCGGTGGCTGGGGATGCGGAATTTTGAGCCGTGGTGTTGGATTGCCGAGTTGCCCTGGTGACGGGATGTGGAGCGTCTACTGTTTGTGGTGGGGGTGGCAGTGGCAAGGTCGCCCACGCTCAGCTCGGGCGTCCTCAATGGCCCCTTCTTCTCTGGGGGGCTCAGGCAGTCGAGAGGGCGCGTCCCGGCAACCTGAGATCTGAGCTGGCGTTTGTGGCTCTCAGGACAGTTTCTGAGCTTTGCCAGTCTTTCATTGTTGCCTCAGTTGGGTACCAGGGCCTCGCATTCTCTGGATTCTTTGACAGTAAGAACCCCCTTCAGATTGCTAATCACCTGTGGCTAAATTGCTCATAAATTCCGAACAAAACCAATGGCGACCTACGTAAACTATTTGTTGGCTAACTGGGAAAGTTACTGGCGGGTCAAAGAAATCGCTGAAAATACAAAGAATAAAAGATCTAAGAAAGGGTTCCCCGGATAAATATAGTACTATTTCTGCTATTCAGAGGTAAAATTTGCAGGACCCAGGTCTGAGAATGGCTTGTATTTACAAGGTGGAGTACCTGTGATTCACTCATCTCTTCAGTAACCTCTGGGTGCTTTGACTAGAGAAGGAATTAGGAGACCTACAGCAATTTTAATGTTAGGGGAACAACAATGATCTGCCAATCAAGGAAAGGAAGAAAGCTCATTTAAAGCGTTGAAAAGTTAATTTCAAATTTAAGGTTATCGCGTAAGGTCAAGATTTGTGAAACACTGTAGCTCATGAAAGAAGACAAACATGTTGCTAAACAATGTTCTGAAGTTTTTTCTGCCATTTGCTTTTATATATTTCCTGCTGAAATCAGCTACTGCAAGGGGTGGGGGAAGTACAGTAGGAGAACCCCCAAGTCAGGAACCTATCAGATTGAGACAATGTATTTTCTCATATTCTGAGGATACAGAATACCTATGTGGTATAAAATGTGTGCCAAAAATTGTTTCATTTTTGCAAGTGTGCCTTCCACCTAATCTAGTTAACTTACTGGTTTATTACTTTACCTCTTTGTAGTGGTTTTTGATGGTTTTAATCCTTCAATCTTAGCAGTTTATCACCTTAAAAGTTAATAATACAGTGTTGATAGCACTGAATATGGTCACTTTGTGAGAACTCATCAAGCTATAGAGTCATGATTTGTGCTTTTAGTATGCATGTTATAATTCAATAAATTTAAACAGGAAAGATGAGAGAAAAAAGTAAAATAAATTATATTGAAATTGAGTGTTATTTATTAACCTACTCAAGTTTTTGAGATTTCATTTCTAGACTATTATAGCAGAGTTGGAAATAACTGCATTCCATTTTTATTTTATTGTTATCTTTAAACAGCAAAAGGATTATACCAACTGAATATTCTGGATATTCAAATCTCAAAAGATTCTAAAAAGATTCTCAAACACATCTATTGGGTAATATGTTTGAAAGAATTTAGAATTTCTATCATTTTTCCATATTTTTCAAAATTTGATGCACTTCAACATTACTTTTTTACTTTTTCAGCAGTGTTATTACTTTCCCAGAATCGCATACAGTAAAATTTAAACTATGAAAAACATATTTTGTGTAATAGATTAGATGAGGCTTTACTGTTTAGATTTTTAGATAATACAAAGGAATCTATTTACTGTCTGTTTTGAGTGCAAACAGTCCCCTACCTACTATGGTTCAATTTATTATTTTCCAACTTTACCATGATGTAAAAGCCATAGGCAATCAGTAGAAACTGTACTTCAGATTTTGAATTTTGAGCTTTTCCCGGGTTAGTGGTATGCAGTGTGATACTGATGATGCTGGGCAGCCAGTCAGCAGTCAGCTCCCAATCCACCCCACAATCACAAGGGTAAACAACTGAAACAACCGTTCTATTTTTCACTTTCAGTATTCAGTAAACTACATGAGGTATTCCACACTTTATTATAAAATAGACTTTGTGTTAGATGATTTTGCCCAACTGTAAGCTAATGCAAGTGTTCCGACCACATTTAAGGTAGCGAGGCTAAGCTATGACGTTTCTAAGGTATATTAAATGCATTGTCGACCTATGATATTTCTCAGTTTACAATGGGTTTATCAAGATGTAATCACATTGTAAATTGAGGAAGATCTGTACTACTATAAAATAATCCTGTGCCTATTTTCTTTAGAACCAGTTTCTCAGCATGTTGTTTTATTTTCTATTTGTATACAATGATCTGTTACTATTTCATATACCTTGCGTACCACACACATTTCAAAAGGCATAAATAGAGTTTAAACACTGAGTTTTGGGAATAGCTATGTGTTAAGTCCAAAGGAGTGTCAATATGAAAAAAAGAATTAACAATTTGTATCTTTCTCTAGGTTTTGTTCTTGTTTTTGTTTTCAGGGTAACTGATCCCTACAGTGATAATACCTATGTCTGGGCAGAAGAAGAGAAAAATCGTAGCTCTGTTGATACAGTTAGCCAGAATGATGGATCCTTTAACAATCAGTGGTAGTATATATAAATTAGGAGTGAGTTATTATACATTCTTTCTAAAATTTTTAAATTCTTATTTAGGAAGACAGAAACTGTGTGGTAAATCAGATTCTTTAACATATCCGTCAAGGTATGTATGAGCTTTTTAAGTCCATGAGTAAATCATTTGACATTTTAGCAAAAATACAAAGAAAAAGGAGTTAAGTTGTAAGTGTTAAAATGTATTCAACCTGTTAAACATTGGTGTAGACTAAAACTATATAATTACCCCAAATATAGTAAAATGATAATTAACTAAGCCCACCCCAAGCCCCCAATTAACTAAAATTTCACCTTCATATTTACTTTTTGGAAAAATTGTCTTAATTGTAAAAGTAATTATCAAAACAATAAAATTTAGAAAATGGGGGAAAATCACACAATCTCATAAGCAATGTCTTTTGAATGTATTCTCTCAATACTTTTGAATGTATATATGCTTTATTTTATTATGATTTTATTTAATGACACAGTCATTAAGCATCTGCCTTTGGCTCAGGTCATGATCCCAGGGTTCTGGGATCGAGCCCCACATCAAGCCCCACACCAAGCTCCCCATTGCATCAGGCTCCCTGCTCAGTGGGAAGCCCACTTCTCCCTCTCCCATTCCCCCTGCTTGTGTTCCTTCTCTCACTGCGTCTCTGTCAAATAAATGAATAAAGTCTTTTTAAAAAAATTTATTTTGTCAAAGGGCCTCTTGGTGGCTCAGTCAGTTAAGCAGCTGACTCTTGATTTTGACTCAGATCATGATTTCAGAGTCCTGGGATGGAGCCCCACGTGGGGCTCTGTGCTCAGCAGGGAGTCTGCTTAAGATTCTCTTTCTCCCTCTCCCCCTGTTCACTTGCTCTCTCAAATAAATAAATCTTTTAAAAAATTTTATTTTATCAAATAGTAAGGTAACTATCCTGCTCTGATCTTACTGATTTTTATCTGATATTTTTCCTCTCCTTCCCATGTCCCTATCCACTCCTCTTTCTTCTTCCCCTCCTACCCCCCTTACCTGTCCTTAAATTTTAGATGTCTCTTGTAAACTTTACATAGCAGGATTTTGACTTTTTGTCTAATAGGCAATATTTTTTTATTCAATTTATATATTCAGTTTCTATTCTTCTAGTGTTACCCTCGAAATTTTACCATGCGTATTTAATAGAACAAAACTTCAAGTTTAATAAATATCTTAAACCCTCCCTCCAGACAATCCAAAGACCTTAGAACACTTTAAATCTGGTCACTCCTCTTCAGCCTACTATTTCACACACAGGTTTGTTTATACATATGTATTCACAGTTGACCCTTGAACAACATGAATTTGAATTGCATGGGTCCACTTCTACATGGATTTTTTACAGTACAGTATAATACTCTCTTATGATCTGACATTTTCTTACTTTGACATTTAGCTTACTTAGCCACAAGAATATAGTTTGTAATATATAAAACATAAAAATATTTGTTAGTTGGGGCACCTGGGTGGCTCAGTGGGTTAAAGCCTCTGCGTTTGGCTCAGGTCATGATCTCAGGGTCCTGGGATCGAGGCCCACATTGGGCTCCCTGCTCAGCGGGGAGCCTGCTTCCTCCTCTCTCTCTCTGCCTACTTGTAATCTCTCTCTCTGTGTCAAATAAATAAAATCTTTAAAAAAAATTTGTTAGTCAACTATGTTATTAGTAATGATTCCAGTCAATAGTCATCTATTAGTAAAGTTTTGGGGGAGTCAAAAGTTATACATGGATTTTCTTTTTTTTCTTTCCAGATTTTATTTATTTGAGAGAGAGAGCACGAGCAAGGAGGAAAGGGAGAAGCAGTGGGGAGCTTGATGCAGGACTCGATTCCAAGACCCTGGGATCGTGACCTAAGCCAAAAGCAGATGCTTAACCAACTGAGCCACCCAGGTTGCCCTTTACATGGATTTTCTACTGCATGAGGGGTATGTGCCCCTAACCCCTTTGTTCTTCAAGGTCAACTGTATACATATACATTTGCTACTTACCATTCCTTCTTACATCTCAGACCATTATTCTGTGATCCTTCTTCCCAAAGTAAATCTTTAGAAGTTCTTTTAATAGCGTTCTCCTAGTAAATTCTGTATTTTTGTTTATTTGAAAATGTTTTTGTGTTACTTTCATTCTTAAAAAATAGATTGAATTTATAGTAGAAGACCAACTCTGAAAATATGGCATTCATTCTGGCTTTCATTGTTGCCGGTTGTATATTTACGAATGATCTGTTCTTTTTTTCTGGCTACTTTTGGAATCTTTTTGTCCTTCAGTTTCACTATGATATATCTATATCTAGGTTTCTTTTACTCTACTTGGAAAAATTTATATCCATGATCACGTCTGGAAAATTCTCAACCATTACCTCTTCAATTATTCCTTTTCCTCAGTTCTCTCTCTCCTTTTGGGATTCAAAATAAACATTTCCTTTTTCTCTTCTGTTCTCCATATCTCTTAGCTTCTCTCATATTTTCCATCTTCTCTCTGTGCTGCATTCTGGGTAATTTCTTCAGCCAAATGTTCCAGTTTACCCTTCATATGTTTCACCTGCTGTTAAACCCCTACATTGAGTTTTTCTTAAAATCTATTTTCCATTTTTAGAAGTTCTATTTTATTATTACCCAGATCGTTCTCATTCCTGATGGTCTCTAACTGCTTGCCTATCTTTGCGGTTCCACACTTTATTTCTTCAAACATCTCTTACCTAGTTATTCTATACTCTGTATCTGACAATCCCAGTATCTAAATAAGTTACACCTTTTTATCTCTCTCACACATGATGGCTCGCCCCCTGTATACTTGGTGATTTTGGACTGTGAATTCATATTTCCTTGATCTTAATATGTGGGAACTCTGATGGCTTAAATTGAGGACACTTTCCTTCAAAGATGATTTGCATCTGCTTCTTTTTTTTTTTTTTTTAAAGATTTTTTATTTATTTATTTGACAGAGAGAGAGAGAGATCACAAGTAGGCAGAGAGGCAGGCAGAGAGAGAGGAGGAAGCAGGCTCCCTGCCGAGCAGAGAGCCCGATGTGGGCCTCGATCCCAGGACCCTGAGACCATGACCTGAGCCGAAGGCAGAGGCTTTAACCCACTGAGCCACCCAGGCGCCCTTGCATCTGCTTCTGCTCTGTGCCTAGGAGTACTAGCAACCTGGGGCCACTTTCTGTGATGTCCCCTAAATGCAGGAGTATCTGATTCACTTCCTCACATAGAGCTCCTATTGGCATTTGCACTGAGACCAACCCCATCTCTCCAGCTTGCATACAGACCCTTCCTCTAGTTTCTGCTCAAAATTTATTTCTCTTTATTGGGTGAGAAGAGGGGTCTCTGAAGAGAGTTCTAATTTCTGAGAGCCAAGCAAAATATCAAAAAATGTTTTTGATCCAGTATCTAGTTGTTTTGCAGCAGGAGAATTCCCCTGCAATATCTAGTTCAACCATGATGCCAGAAGCAGAAGTCATAACCACACAGAATCTTCTGTGCTTTATTCACTATGAGTTTCAGGTTTGGGTGCTGGTTGGTGCTATTTACTGAGACATGGAATATAGCAAGATGAACAACATCAAAGAGGAAAATGTTAAGCTTAGTTGACTTTTCAGTACTTGTGAGACATCTAAGTGAAAATGCTGCCTGTCAGTTACATGTACAGCTCTGTAGTTCAGAGGAGACATCTGGACTTGAGATAACACTTCAAAAATGGTTTCAGGAAGAGAAGTTTACAGTGAAAGTAGGATGAGTGGCTAGAGAAGTTAGGTGGAGAATCAGGAGTGAGCTAGGTCATAAATGCCCAAGGAAGAGAGTTTTTCCAAATGGTAGGAATGGTTGAAGAATATCAAATAATACTAAAAAGTCAAATGGGAGGATTGGAAGGTGTTCATTAAATTAGCAACAGAGAGGCTGTTATGAGAATGGACAAATACGGATTTAGGTGAACGATGGGGAAGTAAACTGGGTTGCAATGAGTACAGGAAAAAATGGAAGGCAAGAGAGCTGAGACTTTTCCTCATTCAAGAATTTTGACAGTAAAGGAGAATAAAGAGAGAATTAGCCAAAGGGAACATATGGGTAAAGGAGGGGGTGGTGGTTGTTGTTTTACTTAGAGAGTCTCAAACATGATTAAATGCTGATGGGATGGCACTAGTAAAGAAGGAGCTGTCAAAGATATAAGAGAAGGAAGATAATACCTCAAGGCTCTGAAACAGTAAAAAAAAAAAAAAAATGGCCTGTGATCCAAAGCATAGTTGGACAGAATTGCCTTAGACAAAAGATAGGACACCTTCATTGTAACAGCAGTATATGATTGTGACTCTCTTCTTTTTATTGCAGTATGATACACATACAGAAAAGTAAACTAATCAAAATATATACCTTGGTGAATTTTCACAGAGTAATCTCATCCAGATATTCAGTATCCAGATCAAGAAATAGGATAATATCCGGATCCCAGGGATCCTCTTTTTACCTACTTTAAGTCACTACTCTCCTCTCAAAAATTTAACTACTTTTCTGACTTCTTAGAAGTCATAGAATAGTTTTGGTTATTTTTGAACTTTATGTAAGTGGACTCACACAGTAGTTCCTTTTCTGTGACTATGTCTGTCTGCTTTTGCATGTTTGTCAGAGTCATCATAGTGTATGTAATTGTAGTTTGTTCATTCTCATTGCTGTATAATATTTCATTATGTGACTATACCATAATTTATTTATCTATTCTACTCTTGGTGCATATTTTATTAGTTTCTAGGATTTTGCTATTATGAACATAAACACTTTTATGCATGTATTTTGGTGTGTAGAGGTAAGCATCTACCTAGGGATGAGATTGCCAGCTCACAAATAACATTCCAAAGAGATACCATTTTACCTTGGTACCAGCACTGTATGAAGGTTTCAGTTGTTCCACATCCTCACCGACATTTGGCATTTCTCTCTTTTTAAGTCTAAATATTTTACTGGGTATATGACAGTAATTTATTATGGCTTTAATTTGCATATTCCCAATGACAAAAGTGAGCATACTTTTCATATGTTTATTAGTCATTTGGACATTTTCTTTTGTGAAGCATTTGTGTAAAACTTTTGCATACATTTGTTGGATTGACTATGCAGTAGTCCATCAGGTGGGTGTATCATTAACTTGTCCATTGTTATTGAAAAATCAGGTAAGTTGGGCAACTGGGTGGCTCAGTGGGTTAAAGCCTCTGCCTTCGGCTCAGGTCATGGGATCAGGCCCACATCGGGCTCTCTGCTCAGCAGGGAGCCTGCTTCCTCCTCTCTCCTCTCTCTCTGCCTGCCTCTTTGCCTACTTGTAATCTCTCTCTCTGTGTCAAATGAATAAATAAAATATTTTTTTAAAAAAATGTTTAAAAAAAATAATAAAAAATCAGGTAAGTTGAGAAACAACAAAAATAATTGGTTATGATTTGTGTTGGTGAACTTTCATAGGCATGGAAATAAATACACACATTTTTAGAAAAATGTCTAATAGCAAGATTTAAAATATAAAGAATGACACTTAACTCAATTAATCAAATATGTTAGACATTGCCTATCCACTATTTACTGTTCTTCCTTGCTAACAGAATCATAAATTTGCTTGGGGGAGAGAGGTAACAAATTCAATTTACAATACCTCCAAAATGTACTTCCAGCTAGGGTGATCATCTAACCCATTGACCAATGAGCTGAAACAGAAGTTATTTCATGGAAAACTACTTTTCCCCATATATATATATATATATATATATATATATATATATATACACACACACACACACATATGTACATATACATATATATGTACACACATATATACACACATGTAAATAAAAATTAATATAATTTTAAAAATACATATAATTATTAAATAACATAAATTTAATATTTATATTTTATATAATTTCCCCAGATTTTATATTTATATATTTATAATTTCCCTGATACATATAATAATACACACACACAGAACTTTCTGCCCTTAATCTGTCCTCCCCTTTATCCAGATTACGATGATGCAGTGTTGAGGTAAACAGCCATTTGTGACTATGCTAAGCATGGCGGGGAGAAGGAACCTACTTTCTCAAGTGGCTTCATCAGCTTTACACTGCCTACTCGAGACTCTTACTACATTGGATAAATAACCTCCTTATTTGGTTAAGCTATATAATTGGCTTCGGTTAAGTACAACCAAACTCTTTAGTAACCATCCATTTTTCTGTCCCATCTCGGGTCCCTAAGCATTCTGAGTTATCCAGTGTTGTCTTTCCATGATGAGTTAAGCATGTGAGGAAATGTCTTATATTTATTGCATTCCTATTGTAATAATGACTGAATTGGCCACATCATGGAACATTGCTCTACTGGTTTTGTTGTAATACATTAAGTTGCCTTAGAGGTTTCAAGAATTTCAAGAATTTCAGCTGCCTTCTTTCTAAATGTCTCGGTAGCTGATAGAGAATTCCCTAGGAGTTTTGACTCATTTTCTTTGATTTACCAGATGCAGAAAGAGGACTCTGGGATTCCGGCATCATATGTGGAGCATTTCATTTCCAGAAAGTTACACTTGTACTTGAGAGGTTTGTTGTAGAATTCCAAGGGGAAGGACACAAAGCCCATAAAAACACTGGTTGTCTTGTTATCTCACATATGAGAAAAATGCCAGCATTCTATCAGAACATCCCCCTAACAGATAACACATCTAATTTTTCTTGATCTCAGTCCCAGAATGCAAGCAATGAAATTTAACTAAGAAGCCTTCCAAAAAAGTATTAAAATGAAGCTTTAAATGTTTGTGTTTCCTCTAGAAAGCTCAGGTTTCGCTTTTAGGGAAAATTGTTTCTGGGACCAGCTACCTTACCAGTTCAGGCCTATCCAGACTCATGATATAAATGGGTGAACTTTGATCAAGAGACCAACAGCAGAACAAAAACATTAAAAAACAAATGAAGAATAGGATAATTATACCAACTCTAGGTGAAAAGTGAGTGTTCTAGAGGTGAAAAAATAAGACTATGATAATGAAGGTGGTACTCAGAACCACGGATGATTGGAATTCCAAATAACACGTAGAACAGTTAAAGAGGAAATCTCTAAATACTATTACTTTACATAGTAGAGATGGACTCTTTTAGTTACTACTTCTGTGTCTCTGTTTTTCAAAATCTCTTTAACACAATGTATTTAATTTCAACAATTTATTTGCTACCAATTCTTCTTAGTGGATAGTAGATATTCCTTGTATTATTTTTTTCAAATCATGTAACAAGTATTGAGCTCTTGTTATAGTTGTACATATTGGTATAAGCTAAGAATATAAAAGAAGGTCCTTGCCCTCTTTTTTAGAGTCTAGGCAGGGAAGAAATTAAGCATTATGGTCTGGCTGGAGGATATGTAAGAGACAAGGGTAGGATTGCATACCATTAGATCACAAAATCAGACAACATTCTAGAAGGACAGAGATGGAAAAAATTAATGGAAGTTGGAGTTATAAGAAAATAATAAAAGGGTATTTCATAGAAAAAGGCACAACTACTGTTCAGTCTTAAAGAATGGATGGCACTGAGGTTTGATTTTCAAAACCATGGAGAAACACAAAGCTACAGATTTCTCCTCCTACTAGAAAAATCAGCCCACAGATAAGGGATTTGCAAAGCATGTATCTAGAAAAGTATTCATTCAGAATATATAAACAAATTATAAGCCAATAAGAAAAAGAGTGACAACCTGTAAAAAAAAAAAAGTGAGCAAAGATTTGAGTGTGCACTTTATAAAAGGGGTTCCCAAGGTCAAATAATGGCAGAAGAAAATGCACCACTCCCTTAGTACCAAGTAAAGGTAAATAAAAGCACAATGCACCTTCTTACGTCTATTAAGATGGCTACTGTCCAAAAACAAAATAAAACAAAACAAAAAAACCAAAACAAAACAAATGTTGGCAAGGATGTAGAGAAATTGGAACCCTTGTGCACTGTCGGTGGGGATGTAAAGTGGTGCCACCGCTGTGGACAGCAGTGTAGCGGTTCCTCAAAAAATTAAAAATAGAATTACCATGTGATACGATGGGCATGAAATTTCCTAAAACTGGACATACACACAACCTTAAAACAGGGAAATTTTATGGCATATAAATTGTACCTTCAATAAAGAAGGTTTAAGAAGAAGGTGCTAAAAGAAAAAAGGATGGGGTATGTTAAAAGTACAAAAACCATTTGGAAGAGGTTCTAATGGCCAAAGTTGGAACAATTTGAGCCAAAAAATTAAATAACAATAGTGTTGTATTATAACCTTTAAATACGCATGCCTCCCTACTGATATAAATAAGTAAATGAGGAAGAAGGGACAAATCTTCCTTATAGAAAGATTTCAAGTACTCAAATGTGGTAGGAATAAAGGAAATAGAAAATAACCATTAAACCACAATAATAACTACTGTAAGCAAGATCTACTGATGAATACTAAAATTAGTGGATGAAACTTAAGAAACAAGATATTTCCATAGCCTCCAAGTATCTCCCCACAAATATATTTTTTTAAGATTTTATTTATTTATTTGACACAGAGAGAGAGAGAGAGATCACAAGTAGGCAGAGAGGCAGACAGAGAGGAGGAAGCAGGCTCCCTGCTGAGCAGAGAGCCCGATGTGGGGCTCGATCCCAGGACCCTGAGATCATGACCTAAGCTGAAGGCAGAGGCTTTAACCCACTGAGCCACACAGGCGCCCCTCCCCACAAATACTTATTTTCCCCCAAATATTTATTAATTAATTCTTGTGGTTTTAACATAAGCCTACAAAGTTTTTCATATTCCCCTCCAGGAGGTGGAGTTTAATTCCCTCCCCCTTGAGTACAGGCTGGACTTCATGACTCAGTTTTACTGAATAGAGTATGGAAAGGGAAAAATAGTAATTTCACAGTAGGGAAAACTGGCAGACAAGACCTTAAAAGCTGGTTGAAGTTAATATATATCACCAATAATAAGTCATGTTTATATCATGTACTCCCTATCATATGATGTGACACATATGAGCTGCTAATCAATGAATTAACATAAAGTGCAGAATAATTAGATGGACAGAGAGCTCAACAGTTAATCAGTACCAGGGGTCTGTCACAAAAGCCAAATATAAAGAGAGTTTGGTAGTGTATTCCAAGGTAATAAATTTCCTAAATATCCTGCAGAGAGTTGCTGAGCACATAGACTGAGCTCCTGGGAAATAAAATGCTGGTGGTTCCACTAATAATAAAACCCCAGTAAAGACACATATGTTGTTTATAACCCTAATTAGACCAGATCGGTCTATCCCAATATAGAGCAATACATTGTATAATCTTGGCCAAGACAAAAAAATACATTATTTTCAGAAGCAAACACCAAGTTCTAGTGACAAACTTAACTGTAGAGAAAGGAGTGGACTTAAAAAGTCTAACCTAACTACTAAATTTTGCAGTAAGAAAAAGAGGCTCAGCATTGTAATTAATGGTTTAGATTTGAATGACTTTGGGAAAAACGGAGTTTTGTACCCTAAGAAATGGTAAAAAAAAAAAAAAAAAAAAAAAAAAAAAAACCAACCTCAGTGAGTTTTGGGGTCTGAGAATGGTAATAACTAGAATAACTAATATTGCTGAAACATTAGGAAGATGTCAAAAAAAGTTAGGAAGTTATCAAAACAAGATCACCCATAATCCTAAGAATGTATAAAACAATTTTAATGAAGAAATAAATTCAACATATGGCATTTGATATATAGAATATTTTAAAGTTAAATGTAATAAGTTTTGTTATATTTTGTGTTGTCTACTACTTAAGATAATGAAGTATGCAAAAGAACCAATCATTGGGTTTGCAATTTCAGTTAAAATTAAGGGAATTTAATCAAATTTTGTATTAATGCCTCAATGCTCAACCCATTGAGCATTAAGTCAAGCTCATATCATTGTGGGTGTTCCTCTCTGTGCATAAAACATTCTCAGATGTTAAAGACTACTCCACGTGCCCAGCGGAATCAGCCTCTGGGGAGAGAAGGGCCCTGTGCACCAGGAAGGAAGCTTCCTGTCTTCGTTAGCTCAGTCTGCCATAACAAGGACACGGGCTGTGTGGCTTAAACAGCAGAAATGTGCTTCCTCATAGTTCTGGAGTCTAGAAGTCTGAGATCGGGTTGTGTCCCCAGTGTTGCTTTCTTCAGAAGACACCCTCCTTGGCTTATAGAGGAGGGTCCTTTTCTTTCTGTCTTCATGTGGTTTTTTTCCTTTATGCCTGTGGCCTAATCACCTCTTCTTATAAATTCACTGCGTTGGGTCAGGGGCCACTACTATATGATCTCCTCTCACCTTAATTACCTCTTTAAAGACCCTGTCTCCTTGGGTGCCTAGGTGGCTCGGTGGGTTAAAGCCTCTGCCTTCAGCTCAGGGCATGATCTCAGGGTCCTGGGATCGAGGCCTGTGTCGGGCTCTCTACTCATCAGGGAGCCTGCTTCCCCCCCCTCTCTCTGCCTGCCTCTCTGCCTACTTGTGATCTCTCTCTCTCTCTCTCTCTCTCTCTCTCTGTCAAATATATAAATAAACTTAAAAAAAAAAAAAGACCCTGTCTCCAAATACAATCACATTGTGAGCTACTTCAACATATGAATTCAGCCTGTAACAATTTCTAAAACCCAAAAATCTGGGGGTTTATTCACACCAGGCAGAAGGACCCAGCCTTGGATAGTAGCTGAGGTGGCAACTCTGGCGGGGGTGGAGAGAGACAGAGAGAGAGAGAAGCGATTGAATAATCAGAGGACCTGACTCTGGGCAGGTGGGAGTGTCTTGAGGAAGGTGAGAGAGGAGTGAGCCCTAAGCATTGTGAAACTCCCTCATTGCTTGTTGGTCACCAGAGTGCTTTAAAACATCTCGATGCCAGGGCACACCTCAGAACAATTAAGTCAGAATGTCTGGGGGTGAGACTTAGGCCTCAGTACTCTTAAAGCTCTCCCAGGTGAGAGGCCCCTGGTTTCTGCTTAGGTTACGATCTCGGGGTCATGAGATTGAGCCCTGTGTTGGATTCCGTGCTGAGCGGAGTCTGCTTGAGATTCTCTCTCCCTCTCCCTCTGCCCCTCGTGCGCATGAGCGCGTTCTCCCCCCTCCCCCCGCCTCTCGCGCGCGTGCGTGCACTCCCTCTCGAAAATAAATAATTAAATCTTGAACACGCACACATACACACACACATAAAAAAGCAAAAGCTGTCCCAGGTGATTCTATCGTGTAGCTGAGGTTGAACGCCTACAGGTTTGATCACAAGTTCTCACGCTCCAGTACCCTGCACAAGGAAGTTTAGACTACAGGATGCATCTCTTAGATCTCTCAGTCTTCAAAAGGTGGTGACTGGATGGCCCCCAGCCCCACACTAAAGTTAATGGCAGGTCCCTTGGTCATATTCACTCCAGGCCAGGGGATCAATGAAAGGGGCACTGTTGGTAATGACCCCACCCAAGAAATACTGAGGCCCCTACTCCTGTCTCCTTTGACAATTCCTAGACACTTTGCCTCTCATATTGAGCCCCTAGTGTGTTTCTGTAGCTGTGTTCCAACTCTACCCACATCCTCCTGACCCTCTTTCCCCAAGAAGAAAGAAGGAGAAAATGAGAAAGCTAGTTTTATATATTTGCAGACATACATATTCCCAAATATGTTAAGAACATTTGAATCATGTTACAGGGTGATAACTGTTACCCAACCCTTGAGGAATACTACATCACAGAAATGCTGTACTTAGGATAATTCAGTATCACCATGGGCCTCTTTGACTTGTGCAAAGATTAGTTTTTCACAGAAATGATAAAAAACAGATGTTTCATATCTAAAATGTTTTCTCACAGAGAGTTTCAATAGAAATATTTTAGCTCTTCAGATACATCCAAATAAAATATTTGGTCTTGAGACATTCTATTTTAGAAGTCAGTGAATTGTGACTTCGTGACAACAGAAAAAGCATGAATCAGGGACCTGTTTTATCTTTCATTTCTCATCTTCAGGCTGAGCAAAGGTGAACTGTGGGAAGTGATGAAATTCTGAATGCTGGTGATTCAGGGACGATTTTTAAAATACATGCATCCCTCATGTAATAAAATTGAGAAATGCCAATGACATTTACTACAAAACCTGCTTGGTGATTCCTTTCACATTGATTTGCATGATAAAACCAGAAGTGGCTTTTGATTAGAAAAAATTTGTTCCCAGGATATGATAAAATTATGCATGTAGCTAAATTTTAAAGTCACATCTTCAGAGAAGAATGTGTCAGTCTAAAGAGACATAATATTAACCAAATTTCAATATTATTAATAGGGTGTATTAAAATAAACTCCAGGGGAAAACATGGAAAGTGAAAATATTCTACAACATTGCTTCTCAAATTTTAATTTGCATAAGAATCAACTGGGGATCTTGTTAATTCTGATTCTGGTAGGGCCCAAGATTCTGCATTTCTAACAAGCTCTCAAGGGACGCTGTTGCTGCCAGTCTTTGAAAGCTTGATTTCCTCCTCCGTTAATTGCACCCACTCCAAATGTAGCGATTCCTAAGGTTTTAGTTCTCCACCAACATTTTCATTGCCTTGGAACAGTGTTAACAGAACTTTATCAGCATTTTCACCTGTCCAATTTTTACTTAACTTCTTAGGGGGTCTCTTTGCACACGAATTTTTTCTTACCACATTTTTACACTTGATTGTGTAGTCTATGAAAAATGCATAAAGATCACCAACTCATTATTAATTAGCAGAGACTTCTTTCCAGTCCATGACAGGAAGAATACTAAGACGATGTGCTAATAGTTAACAATGACCACCCACAGCACCTCCAGTAACACTAATGGCAACTGTTGTTTACTGAGTACTTACTGTCAGACAGTGCTAAGTGATTTATTGAACTCATCTTAATTGTTAAAAGAACCCAATGAGGAAAGTATTTTATTTAGCAAACAGTTATGTAATACTTGCTACGTGTCAGGTATTGTTCTAAGCACTCTCCAAATATGCACTCAATCAATCCTCAAAAACCGTACAAGAGTCCATGCTATTATTACACTTATTTTGCAGAAGAGGAAGTAAAGGCATAGAAAAGCTAAGTAACTTGCCCAAAATTACTTAGTTAAAAGGAGGTGGTTTGATTAGAACCTAAACACCCTGGCTCCTGGTCATCCTAACCAGAAGAAGAAATCTGAGAGCGACCCAAAAGTTAGCTACTTGGAGGAGGAGGAAGCAGGAGTCAAAGCAAGGTGTGTGGACTCCCTGTGCCCCTGTCTCTGATCACTCCACATTGTCTCTCCAAATTAGCAAAAAGTGCCACTGTAGAACACCTGATTCTCATTGAATCAATATGATCTGATATCATTTGATTTGTATATTTAATCATTTCTGCCTGCATTAAAGACTATTAGAATGATTTTATCTGCTTTAAATGTAGTTTTGGATATTAAATCATGTCTGAAGTTTAAAAGTGACATATTAATATACATAGTTATAGAGGAAGCAGAAAGTTACATGAACAAATAATCATGTGGCAGCAGAAACACAATTGTCTCAGGAGATCCCCAAATTCCATCTGCTCAGTGGATTGTGACTCTTAGAGCAAACTGTAATAATTTAATCAAACTACTAAATATCTTAAACATATTTAGTTAAGGGGCACCTGGATGGCGAGGTTGGTTAAGCATCTGACTTGATTTTGGCTCAGGTCATGATCTCAGGGTCATGAAATCAAGCCCTGCGTCAGGCTCCATGCTGAGCGTGGTGCCTGTTTAAGATTCTCTCTCTCCCCCTCTCCCTCTCCCCCTCTCCCCTGCCCCCTCCACCCCACTCACACACACTCTCTTTCTCAAACAGCACACGCACACACATACACACTCATTTAGTTAAAACCAGGGATATTTCCAATTTCAAGATCTACAAATTAGGAAATATCTATTCAGTGATAAATTGGATGTTAAGCTCTCTCTTATAGAAAGCATAGACTTAGGTCTTGCTTTTTAAAATATCTAGTCTACCAGCTCCATGCCTTTTACCTGGGGTATATAATCCGTCTATAATCAAACTACTTCTTGATATGGTTAGATTTAGATCTATATTTTGCTATTTATTTTCTCTTTGTCCCATTATCTGTTCCTCCTTTTCTGCTTTCATAAGAAGTTAATCAAATACATTTGAGTATTCCACCTATATTTCTCTATTTTTAAGATAGATGTCTTCATTAATAGATGAATGGATAAAGAAGTTGTAGTATATACACACAATGGGATAGGACTCAGCCATAAAAAAATGAGATCTGGCCATTTGCAACAACATGGTTGGAGCTAAAGTGTGTAAGGCTAAGTGAAATAAGTCAGACAGAGAAAGACAAATACCATATGATTTCACTCATATATGGAACTTAAGAAACAAAACTGATAAGCAAAGAAAGAAAGAGAAAACGAAACTCAGACAAATACAGAGAACAAACTCATATTTGCCAGAGGGGAGGTTGGTGGGGGAATGGATGAAATAAAGGGGATTAAGAGGCACAAACTTCCAGTTACAATATAAATAAGTCACCAAGATGAGACAACACACGGCATAGGAAATGTTCTCAATAAGACTGTAATTGTACAACTGTAAGACTGTAACATTTTTTGGTGACATATGGTGACTACACTTAAGTTGAGCACCGAGCAATGCAGAGAATTATTGAATCGTTATGTTGCGTACCTGAAACTAATATAACATTGTATGTTAATTACATTTCAATAAAAAAGATATCTTTTTGTAATTTTTTATTGGTAGCTCTAAAGATTATAATCTGCATCTTAATTCATCACAGTTTATTTAGAGTTAATACTGTAATGCTTCATTCAAAAGAATTTGTGACAGTAAAATTCCATTTATGCCACCCCATCGTTTATCACATATTTTACATTTATGTAGATTATAAACCTCACAATACAATGTGACAAACTTTTATTTTAAACAAGTTTTCTTTTAAATAAGTTAAGGGAAGAACAAGTAGTCTTTTATACCTATCCAAATATTTATTATTTCCAGTGTTTGCCATTTCTTCCCACAGATTCAAATTCCTGTTTGATGCTGCTTCGCTTCAGCCAGAAAAACTTACTTTTCTTTCTCATAGTATGAGTCTGTTAGTGACAAATTCTCTCAGCTTTTGTTTATCTAAAAATGTCTGGGTTGACCATTTTTATTTTCTTCTAGCATTTTAATGATGTTATTCCATTGTCTTCCGGCCTTCATTTTTTTTCCTGATCAGAAGCGAGCTGTCATTTGTGTTGTATTTCTCCTGCATGTAATAGGTCTTTTTTTCTCTTGCTGATTTTAAGATGTTCTCTTTATTGTTAGTTTTCGGCAGTTTGATCATGATGTTACTAGGTGCGGTTTCTCTTGTATCTATCTGCTTGAAGTTTGTTGAGACTCTTAGGTCTCCAATTAATGTTTTTCATCATTATTTCTTTAAATATATGTTTTTTCTGCCCCAGAAAAATTCTATCTGGTCTCCTTCTGATGCTCCAGTCACACATATATTAGATCTTTTGATATTGCCCTAAGTCACTGAAACTCTTTTTGTCTGTTCTTTTCTCTCTGTTCCATAGATTTGATCATTTCTGTCAGTCTGTCTTCAAATTTACTGACCCTCTTTTTCTCCTACTTCTAAATGCTATTAATTTTTTCATTCTGATTTCATTTCCAGATTTAGAATTCTCATTTGGTCCTTTATTTAACTGTCCATTTCTTTTGCTGGCATTTCCCATCTATTTAATCATTATGACATCTTTCCTTTAAATATATATACATATATATATATGTACACATACATATACATACATATATACACACATATATACATATATATGTGTAGTTCTTTATATTTTTCCTAAAGCTTACCATTGTTATCTGCAGGAAGGTCAGTCTGATATTGTTATCTGCAGGAAGATCAGTCTGACATAAGCTTCTCTACCATTATCAGGACCAGAACTCCAAATGGCATTTTATTAAGACATTATCCAAATAAATTGTTGATAGAAGTATTAGTAATATTAATATTGGAAAGGATTTATTAAACAAAAATCAGAGAAACCATATCTCTGACTTAATTTCTGATATTAAAGTAATTTTTCAATTCAAATTATTTTTTAAGGAAAATAAATTTTAATTATGTTATACAACACTAAGATCTGGATACTGAGTTTGCCTTCAAGTGCCGTACTCAACAATTAACAGATTATGTCAAATATTTCAAGTATTAAATATTTTAAAAATAAGATTTCAAATAGCAAAAAAGAGTTGTTGTAATTTGATTTTAAAAAAGCCTTCTCTCCCAAACTGGGAAAGACATAGTATATAAGAACATGATGGGTAGACCAGATTTTTAGATACCAATGTTATATGTTTATTTATTGGTAAGATTTTATTTACTTATTTGACAGAGAACAAGAGAGCACAAGCAGGGGGAGTGGCAGAGGGAGAAGGAGAAACACCCTCCCCCCTGAGCAGGGAGCCCAATGCAATATGAGGCTCAAACCCAGGACCCTGGGATCATGACCTGAGCCAAAGGCAGACTTTTAACCAACTGAGCCACCCAGGTGCCCCCAATTTTACATATTTCTGACCACATTTCCCTGTTGGTATACCACAGCACTATCAACAATGAGGTTGATCTAGAGAATCAGTTAATGAGGATATAAAAACAAACACTTTTAATAGGAAATAGAAAATTTGGAAGTGTGTAAGAAACTTTGATAATTTTCAATTTCTAGCAAAGACTACATGACAAAACACAGGGTTATATTATTACTCTCTTTTTTGTTGCGGTATTTTTGGTTAAGAATTGTTTGTACACCAACAAGTATTCAAATGTATACTATATTTTAGTAAAATAGGGAGGAGATAGTAGTGTTGATTCTAGAAACCCTTTGTTTCAAGGGCTATCTGCAAACTGCGGTCCTAATGGAAGACCGTCTCTGGTGACCTGAGTTCCCTCCCGGTAAGCTAAAAGCTCCCCATCCAGGGTGGTGTCTCTAGGTGATAGCTAACATTCTGTGATTCTTAAAAGGGACAGAAAGGTCTTCTCTAAAGGTAAAACCCTGGGATTTGTAACCTCTCACCCTTTCTTGACTCTCACGGACATCTTATTGCATATTCTCCATGCACAGAAAGCTCAGGATCGTGTACTATTATTTGTCTGGTTCAAGAGAATTTTATTCAGTAAAGGTAATTACAAGAATAGAGACTCACATTACTCAATTATATCTGACATGGCTAAAAGCATTAACTTGTCTTTTCCAACTTGGCCAGGTTTGGGGTGTTTTTACCCTGACTCATGGTTCACACATGGCTGGTTGTTTTTGTGTTTCACAGGCTCTAGTTCAATATTAGGCTTTCTTCTGTAGGACCTGTTTTGAGACTGGCAATGGCAGCCCTCTTTGCAATCTGGGCTACCAGTCAGCTCATGGGCTTTAGACTGAATCTGGTTTGGCAGTCACCTTGATCCACTGTTCCTGGACTTTGTCAAGAAATGCTTTGGACATCTCCTATGAGGTTGTTGGTTGGCTCTGTGACACAGTATCTGCATCATCAGGTTTGGATATACTGGTTGTCGAACTGTGCCATTTTTTTTTTTTATTGAAGCACAGTTGATACACAATGTTACGTTTAGTTTCAGGTGTACAGTACAGTCATTCGACACTCTATACCTTATACTATGCTCACCAGTGTAACTACTATCTGTCACCACACAATGCTATTATAAGACCATTGACTGTATACTTTATTGTATGCTTTTGATTCCAATGAATTGTTCATTCCATAACTGGAAGCCTGTGTCTCCCACTCCCCTTCACCCATTTTGCCCATCCCCCCCCACTAGTTTGTGTTCTGTATTTATCACTCTTTCTATTTGCTTTGTTTTTTAGATCACACACATAAGTGAACTCATATAGTATTATCTTTCTCCGTCTGACTTATTTCACTTAGTATAATACCCTCTAGGATCCATCCATGTTGTCTCAAATGGTAAGATCTCATCCTTTTTTAAGACTGAGCAATATTCCATTATATCTATATGCCACATCTTCTTTATCCATTCATCTACTTATGGACACTTAGGCTGCTTCCATATCTTGAGTACATGCCATTTTGATAAAATTTTATCTGTTCTAAAGAGCCAGGTAAGGCAAGCCCCTTTTTGTGGAATTCTGACCACCTGAGAAATGTGTAAGTTGGTCCTCAGTAAACCCAGCTTTTAATTTTGTCTACTAAGTCATCTAATCCCAGTGACTTTTATGTGTGAATTATGAATGTAAATGCTTAATTTTTCCTTTTTTTGGTCTTACGTAATAAAGAGTCAGGAATATGAATGAATAATTCCCACATCAGTGCATCTCTTGTGAGTAGAGTGGGATGGGGAATCTCAGTTACAAAGCACACAGAAGGCTGAGCTGGTGGAGCCCAAAAGCAACAAAGAACCAGCCCAGAAATATATGCTCCCAGTTGGAAGTGCAGGCTGGGGAGCAGAGGCTATAGGAAGAACTGCCCAAAAAAGTGGCTTCTCGAGGTTTGTGCTCAGTCCTGTCTCAGACCACTGATGAGACGTGGAGATGGCTGACAAGGCTGACCAATCTTAGAAAATTATATGGAAAGCAGGAAAATTAATGGACTAGAGGTACCAAAAGTTTGGGTTGGGTATCATCTCAAGCCATTTGAAATATGCTGAAATTACACCTTTGAACTTAGTTGGCATCATTTTGTCCTTGGTTAAGGTTGACCTTACATGGCAGGAGATTTGAGCAGGGCTGTGATTATCTCGGTGACTTTAGTGTCTACCATTGGCCATGCACACACTATTAACATTATTATATTAGAGGAGATACGATATAGTGAAGTCACATATATGTGCATTTTTTAAGTCCAATTCAACTATCTTCTCATGGATTTAAAATATTATACACATATTTGGCATATGTGTTTTTTATTATATTCTGTACATCCCTGCACCCACTGCAAAGAGTTGTAGACACTAAGCTATGCATACTGTGTACTTTATGGAATATACAATTTACTTTCAGGAGTATATTGGATTAGATTATATGTGGGTTTTTAAAATTTATTACACATTGATTTTAGAATCTTTGTGCTAGGTAAGAGAAGTTCTATACTACAGGATTCTTGATAAGCAAATAAAACATGTTCTGTTTATATTTTACTTTCACACATGAATTTGTACTTTCATTTATTACAATAGTTATAAAAATAAATCCCAAAGTAATGTCCTGATTATTAGTTTTTCACAGTTTACATTGATTGTATGGGGGCATAAGAGGAACAGTCTTCTTTATTAGTTGCCCTACGTTGTCAGGAACCTGGGAGGACTCAGGACAGTGGTAATGCTTACCGTGGATGAGGAAGTATGCCAAGCACATTTGACAGGGACGCCACACACGTGGGGATGTTTACCACAAAAGCATTTTCTTGATTTCAGTTTGTATTTCTGATCTCGGTTCTCTTAAAAAAACAAAAAAACAAGCAAAACAAAATTTAAACACACACACACACAAATATAAGATAGGAAATGTATTCAACAGCGAGGGTGGATGAAATTTTTGTTAGGTTTTCCAAAAAGGAACTGAGAGAAGTTAGCTGAGTAGACAGAGTAAGCATGAATATCATAGAGAAATAATGAAAAACACTGAAGCAAACTTTGAAAAAGCTACATGAATGTCCAGAAAGAATCTTTCATTCTGGAAATAAATTGCTAGGCAGGAATTATACAGTCTCTCTCATCCAGCTTGATGAATGATATTATCTCAAATCACACAGCCCAGGAAACTGATTACTACAGCGAGCCTAAAAATGTACTGTTAAGAGCTGTGTCAGGGTCAAGCCTCTGCTACCAACTGGCAATTATGCTGAGGCATTTGATTTGAAATCATGCTTACATGAAAATTTACCTATAAACCTGACAGAAATAGATGTTTTGAAAAATATTTTTAAGAAGACAGGAGTAAAATATATCAAAATCAAAATAATGTTTTTACTCTTTGCAAGAAAAGGGGGCTTTTTATTTTTTATTTTTAAAAGACTTATTCATTTGAGAGAGAGAGCAGGGGGAGGGGCAGAGGGAAAGGGAGACAAAAAGACTCCCTGCTGAGGAGGGAGCCCCATGGGGGACTCAATCCCAGCACCCTGAGATCATGACCTGAACTGAAATCAAGAGTTGGATGCTCAACCAACTGAGCCACCCAGGTGCCCCAAAAGGGGGTTGGGGCTTTTAAAAAAGATCTGCTTAGGTGCCTCGTTAGCGCAGTAGGTAGTGCGTCAGTCTCATAAAAAAGATCTGCTTTATCCACATAGCTTGGGTGATAGATACTTCTGTCTCTGTGAAGACTTGATTGTTTTTTTAAAGATGTATTTATTTTAGAGAGAGACAGAGAGTGCCCAAGTGGGGGAGAAGGCAGAAGGAGAGGGAGAGAATCCTCAAGCAGATTCCCTACTGAGTAGGGAGCCCCATGCAGCACAGGGTGGGGGTGGGGAGGAGCTCAATCCCAGGTCCCTGAGATCTTGACCCCAGCCAAAATCAAGACTCCAACGTTCAACCAACTGAGCTACCCAGGTGCCCCAAGAGCTGACGGTTAAAAGATGTATATAGAGTCATGAGTAATGGGGACAGTCTGTTGACTTCCAATTCAGACACTAGATCATATCTGGTATTCCTGGGAAGATGTTTGGAATCTCCAGTCCCTGGTAGGCCTTCTACCTCACTGAGCAGCCCTTCCCAGTGCAGATGCACCCAAAAGCACACATATCCCCAACCCCCACAGCTTGTGCTGTGCTTTCCCTTTAGAATGAGGACTAAAAAATATGAACTATGCAGGAAAATGATATTCAAACTATTCAGAGAATATGAGCAATATAATAGGATCCTTAGCTCTGAGCAAACAGACTTATGATCCAGGAATGTGATTGGGAAGTCACTGTAAGCTGAAAACATTGCCCTATTTTGCTTCTGTAGCCCCAAGAAGATGAAACAAAGTAATAATGAAATGCTAAGAATCATTAAGAAAGACAAAGGAGAGGAAAAAGAAACACTCTCCAGCCAGTTTATTGAACATGAAAATACTGTATGTTGTTCTGGTCATTGCCTTTAAAGAAATAAGACCATTCCCAACTTCAAACAAGTAGAGGAGACTTCCAGATGCAGAGGTCAAGGACACCCCCCTCCCTCAAAAAAGGCTGAGACAGATGGGACTTAAAGTACTTACAATAAGAGGAGGTATGGGTGGATAACACAGGTCTTACCAAGAGCAAATGTACCTAACCCAGAGCTCCCTTGTGAAGCTAAAAAGGTCCAAATTCAGACAAACAAAAGGAAGTCTTACTTGCACAGTAGTGAGTTTTATGCAAGTCTTTACCCAGAGATGGAAGTGGCAAACATCTGTAATGCCAAAAAGGCTAGAAGAGTGACAGCGACACCGAAGTTGGTGTTTGATGGTCTTGGGTTTAAATCCCAGTTAGGGGATTTGCCGGGTGACTCGAGATGAATTAATCTCCCTGAGCTTCACAGTTCTCATCTATAAAATGGAGGCCATGACTCCGTCTACCTCACTGGGTTATTGCGAGGATTAAATGAGACAATGGATAAAAACACCTAGCACTAGCACACGGGGGCCGAAATGAAGGGGGAGAAGGGTGAACAGGGTGAGCCGGGGATGGCAGATTCTTTGGCTCAAGTGTGCCTGCCCCAAACCCTGAACCGCCAGGCTACCTGGGGATTCCGGGTCGCAAGGGAGCGAGCATTCGGGGGCCAGCGTGGCCCACCTGGACCTCAGGGACCTCTGGCATCGGCCATGAGGAGCGTCGAGGGCCTCCTGGGGCCCCCGGCCCCCAGACGTTTACAGGTGGACTGTCCGTGTTCCGGCCCACCTAGGCCCCCTGGACTCCCCGGAACCAGAGGCACCTCCTCAAGAGTAAGGACCTGGACCACGTACCAAACGACGCTGGACAAGGTGCTGGAGGTGCCAGAGAGCTGGCTCGTCTTAGTGGCTGGCAGGGAGAAACTACACACGGAGGTCCCAAACAGGTTCCAGAAGGTCCTGCTGGAGGCGCGAACGCCACTCCCATGCGGGACGGACAACGAACCCGCCGCTCGCACCCCGGTGGTGCAGCTGCTCCAGGGCAACCCGTACCACGGGCCGGAAGTCCCTCACTCCACCGCGCGGCCCCAGCGGAGGGGCGGCCTAGGGCACCCTGACCAGCCCTCCCCCCCCCCCGCCCCCGACGCCTGGCGGACACCAGTCCTACCCCAGAGCCCCGCACCAAGACTCCCCCGTGCACTTCCTGCCAGCGCGCCCCTCCAGANCCCCCCCCCCGCCCCTGACGCCTGGCGGACGCCAGTCCTACCCCAGAGCCCCGCACCAAGACTCCCCCGTGCACTTCCTGCCAGTGCGCCCCTCCAGACTGTCTGCCCACACCCACCGGACGTCCAGCCACTGCCCCACCTGGTTGAGCCCAGAGGCTGGCATCGGGCTGCCCGCAAGGCAGCGGCCGCGGACTTCCAGCGCTTCCAGCGGGCGCGCCGCGGGGCTGATGAGCACCTGCCGGCCCTCGGCAGCAGCGAGCGCGGCGCCCAGCGCGCAGGCGTGCCCAGCGTTAGCCTCTGGGACCAGGGGCTGTGTCCCAGCTGGGAGGCCTCGTTCTGGGGCTTCCAGGGCCTCAGCTTTTCTTTCGATGGCAGACGCGTTCTGCAGCACCTCGCCCGACCCCAGAAGAGCGTGTGTAATGCGGCACCTTCTGCGAGACGTGGCGGACCCAAGCTGCGGCAGCGGTGGGCCAGGCCTCTTCACTGCCACCGCGCACGCTGTTGGAGCAGAAAGCCAGGAGCCGCCACAACGCCTTCATCTAGCTCTGCATAGAGAACAGCTGCATGACCTCCTCCTCCAAGTAGGGGCACTGCAGGCTCTGGCAGATAGATGGACAAGTGGACAGACGGCCAGAGAGGAGGCCAGGCAGCAGGGGAGCAAAGAGGCCGCAGTGCAGGAGCTTCTGTTGCACATCCAGGATGGGAAGCTGGCTGGGACACTTTCCTGTGTGTTTCACGTTTTGTGCAACCCTCAAGAAATAAAGGGAAGCCAAAGAGTATTTTTTAAAAAAAATTTTAAAACAAAAACACCTCGCACAGGGCTGGGCATATCGTAAGAGGCCAACAGAGGTTAACTAGTAATATTATTCATGGATAAGAGTTCCTTATCTCAAAGTGGTATACAAGCCTCAATTGCCAAACTACTAAGAGAAATTTGGTGGCTTTGATCTTGTGTAGGAATTCTTATGCTCTAAGAGAGTGAGCAACACATATTTTCTGTAAAAAGCTGAATAGTAAAAAGTTTAGGCTTTGTGGCACATATGATCTTTGCCAAAAATATTCAATTCTGTCCTTTAGCAAGAAAGAAGCCATAGATAATCTGTAAATGAATTTGCATGGTTGTGTTCTAATCAATCTTTATTTATGGACACTGGAATTTGAATTTCATAAAATTTTCAACTGTCACTAAATATTCTTCTTTAGTCTTAAAAAAATTAAAAATGAAAAACCATTCTTCTGGGCCATACAAAAATGAGAAGTGGGTTGGACTTGGCCCACAGGTTGTAGCTTGCTTACTGCTGCTCTAAGATAATGAGGGGTTCAGAATAAGCCACACCAGAATGTGCCACTTTGGCACGTGGATTATTTTGAGCTGAAGGCAATCAAGACCCAGCAGACACAGAAAATGATTTTTAGTTCCCTCTTAACTGCCTAAGTGAAATTAGTTTGGGGGCCTGTACCAGGAAGAGAATCATTACCAGTGATAAGCTTTTCATCTGAGAGACTTATCTGCAAGGCAGGGCAACCTTTGTTTACCAGACATTTGCTCTTCTCACCTTCCTATGAATTGTTTGCCTCCCCTTTGAAGCCCCAGAACCCTATCCCTTTCCTTAGTTCAGGCGATATATAAACCTCAGTTGCCTGGCTGCCTTTGGGTCATATCTTTGTGATGCTCCCACAGGTACATAATTAAATTTGTTTTTCTCCTGTTACCTTTTTTATCATGGGAGGGGTCTCGGCCAAGAACCTAGAAGGATAGAGGGAAAATTATCTCTTCCCATTAATAATTCAGTTCACTTAGTTCTGACCATATGAAGAGCAGTTCTCAATCTCTCTGGTTTTGCAACACTCCATCCTCATTTGAGGACACAATCTACTGCTAAGTGCAGTGCTTGGCATCTCTGTTTGGTTAAATTGAACTAAATTATCTTTTGAAAGAAATAGGAAATTTTCAGGATTCCACCCATCTGTAGACCTGTAGACTGAGGTAGGAAAAAGTAAATTAGAACCACACTGACGAAGAAAATTATAAATTATCTCTTGATAATCAATTCTAAAAATGACAAATGTGAAATGTTTTAGGAGCCATTGCCAATTTTATGTCTCTCTATTTGTGACTCAGTGGATCATAAGACTGGCTACTCAATCAACAGCTGGAAAATATTATGATAATGAAGCCCAAGATTCTGAAGGTAGCTTTGTAAACATCTTTTAAATGGTTTTTCTCATGACTAATGCTAGTATATCTTCAGTGATGTTTGTGATAAAGGACAAAATTTATTCCTGGTATTTCTGCTAGTGTGCTTAAATAAATTTCCATTAAAATTGGAAACTGTTATCCTCTATTACTACAGCATTGTGGTGATTTGTGTGTGGGAAATGATGCTTCCTTTCACATACGTTCCCCTACCCTTCAAAGTGATTTGGAGATTTAGAAATCATGGTTGAGAGCAGGGAGCTCAAGGCCAGCGTGAAAGTTGGAAGGAAACACAGTGAAGCATTTTTTGCAAAACTCCATCCCCTGAATATAACTTTTGGGTTGAAGAAAAGGTTTTAATACATAATACTAACATATTTGTCCTTTATGACAATAAAACAGTAAAACATAAAATTAAATTTTTTTATGGAGGAAGAGGCCTATGAAGGTTAAAGTGCCTAGGACCCTCAAAAGTCATAATATGGCCCTGCGTCTTAGGTCCTCAACCCTCCGTCATAAGCTGCCAAGGAAAAGTAGAAAACCTAAGTGACAATCTCTTAGCACTTCCTGACCTTACTTTTCTGGTTTTAGTCACTCTGTGTGCCCAACCTGGCAAAACTGGGAGAAGGTATCCTGGACCTTGGCCTTGAGGTCCCAGCCACCCACTGAGTTAAATATCCTCCAGAACTGAGCTTCAAGGGCACCCTTTCCAAGACTACCTGCCGGTGGTGTTCCAGTGCAAGTAGATGGCACAGACCCAGGAGAGCGGCATCTCTCTGTGGCGTGGCACCTCAGAGTCCTAGAGAAGTGGTGGAACCCACCATAAGACTGTGGTGCCAGTGTTTGGGGAAAGGTCTCGCCAGGACAGGCTGCACCAACAGAGTCTGACTTGCACAGGGCCTCTGGACATGGCTCTAGATGGAGAGGGTTCACTCCCTCATCAGCTTGCAGGCTGGAGGCAGTATGTTTTGTTTCATTTTGTTATGTTTATCTAGGCCTCCACAGACACAATTTCCGAAATGTGAACCCATTCCAGCACAGAAAGGAAGTCAGAGGTAGATAGCAGAGGTAGATAGAGGTGGTGTGAGTACATGGACAATGGGGCTCTAGGCCCAGCTGCTCCCAGAGCTGCTCCTCTCATTCCGGGGGGTCATCTGGCCGTGCCGCTTAGCCGGGTGTCCCCCACAGTGATGGAAGACGTGGACAGCAGAGTTTCCTGAAGCCAAGGGACTATACTACTCCCGGGTCCTGGGCTTCACAGTACCTGACCCCAGCAAGGCTGAACTAGTGTCTCTTTTGGGGGCAACAATAGCAGCCATATCACCCTTGTATAGAAATACCTTCCTGAGTGTGTGTGATTTTTTTCTTTCTTTTCCTGGAGTGAGGAGTCTTAACCCTCAGAGTCACGGTGAATGGATCAGTTCTTCTCTTAGCCAGCTGGAGGAGCTGACACTCAGTGAGGGCTCTGGCCAGGGGGTGGGGGGTGGGGAAGGCTCATCTCTGACAGAGCTCGGATAGTAGCTCAACGGCAAGTGAGGGGACAGGCTTCTGCAGAAACGAAATGAGGGGATTCACTGTCGTCCCACCGTGGCGGACTATCATGTTTTCCAGGGTGGCAAGAAGGTTACCACTGGAATCACTGATCTTTGTACGTAAGTTATTACGAAGGCCGTCAGCAACTTTCCATAGTTCACTTTGTGGGAATGGGGATGGTCGATAGCTTCTTCCAGGAGGTAGTCTATACGATGAGCCAAGTGTACCATTTTGCGGTCTTGGTTAAATAATCCCAGAATAATTCAATAGTGTATTTTGGGGCCTCCTTTTCCATGTACCCAGTTAGGGTTGGAAGGACTTGGGCTAGGACTTTTTTCCTGATGGTTTCCAGGAACAATGGCGCTGAGGTCATGTGGCCAGATCTAACAGGTCCCACAGGCCCATGGTCAGAAGCCACACAGCCAGGGACCTTCTGAGATAGGCCTATCACTGCCCAGAAAAGGTTCTCCGGAGAGGAAAAGTCAACCTCAGGACAAGCTACATAGCCATCTGGTCTAGAAAGGTCTGGGACCATGCTTTCCACATTATAGACAAAAGGCACCAGCCACCCTTCTTCAAGCAGAACTTCTCTTCTCACATAAAGACGGTGACCTCCAAAATGAGACAATAACCCAACGGGCTGGCAACTTGACATCAAATACAAACTTTATAAAGTATTCCAGGGGACCAACTGATAAACACAATTGGCATTATTTCTGGTAAAGCTCACTCTCACGTCTAGATCTGATGTGATAATCCCCTCCTTTTTTGGTTGCTTGGAATAGACACCATACAAGAATGCCTTAGCTATTTCTATAACCTCTTTGTGCGTGTGTTTTCCCCGCCCTGCCCTATGAGATTTTATCCATACAGATACTGACAGCATGGGGCTCCTGTGGTGGTTTGAGTGATAAGGGTTTGGAAACCACCAGGAAGCATTATTTGCCATTAAAAAAAATGCAGAAATTGTGGGTAGGCTGGGAAACAAGAACCTTGAGCTGTAAAGATGATAGACTTCCCCTGCAGAGAAGTGTGGATTCACACGGTCAGGATTGTGAGCCTCTGGTTTTTTGGTTTTTTTTTTAAGATTTTATTTATTTATTTGACACACAGAGAGAGATTACAAGTAGGCAGAGAAGCAGGCAGAGAGAGAGGAGGAAGCAGGCTCCCTGCCGAGCAGAGAGCCCGATGCGGGCCTCGATCCCAGGACCCTGAGATCATGACCTGAGCCGAAGGCAGAGACTTTAACCCACTGAGCCACCCAGGCGCCCAAGCCTCTGGTTATTGCAGCAGAATTGCTTCAGCTATGGAAAGGTTCTTCACCCAAGTGGGGGTTTTTTATGTAGAATCCATAGCTGTGTACCAGAGGGGACAAAGAAATGTTCCCTGTGTGCTTTTGGGTACGAGGTTTGGCTGTAGCATCCCCTTGGCACAGTGTGATGAAGAGTTCTGAAGCTAGTTCAGAGTACCTTGTGACCAAGAGATACTGAATAACCTTACACTTGGTCATAAACAAACAGCCTGCCTGAACACTCACTTTCATAGACTAAGCTAGAAAGGAAGAAAAGGATAGAGTGACCAGAATTCTTCGGAGAATACTGGGAGGCAAGAGGGTGCACCCGAGGAGCCAGAGGTGGTGACCAGCAAGTCGTAGGGGAGTGATGAGCAGGTTTTCATGCCCCATCCAGAGCCTTCTCAGAATCCCTACAGGGCTTTGGTCCCAGACAACATTCCCTAATTTGCTTCCCCCATCACTGGCTTGATCATAGACAAGAGTGCTGTGGCCTCAGGCACAAACTCTCTGAGGTCCAGAAGATCTGAGTTCATGAGAAACCAACTCGAATCTTGGTGGGTGGAGATAACTGCTGTGCTGGTTTCCATTTTGGTGAACAGTGCTGTCTGGTAAGCACTGGCCCCCTGAGGGGGAGCAAGACTCTGCACATGCCCCCACCTCCCAACACTGGGAGAAGAAACAGATCTTGTTTGGAGGGTGGGTTGTGTGTGTCTTAGATAAACTCTAGATGTTGACATGTTTTCCTGCCACCTAGTTTCAAATTTCCCAGATTTTTCTAGAATGTATTTTACAAACTATAATTTCACGGTGGATTGTGAAATCAATTGAGTAGGGCAGAACCAATATTTTTGTTTTATTTTAAATTTTTTATTATGGAAATATCCAATATCTAGAATATTGGAGAGAACAGTCTGAAGTCCCGCCATGTGCCTCTCTGAGGGGGTAAAAGAAAAAGTGTTAGGATCATACATGTTTGCAGCCTCCTCCTCTCTACTGAGGAGGACTCAGAGCCTGGCTTTGTGTTGCTGCTGTGAGTAGAAGAGGAATGGAAGGAGGTCTGAAAAAGTGAAATGCATCTAGTCAGTGAAGAGCTGAGCAGAAGTAGGGAGGCAGTGGGAAGCAGCCTCCAAGCCTGGAGGAGATTGGGAGGAGAGTTTGAGAACAGGGAGGGGAAAGGAGACAGGAAAGGTTTCTTGGTGGCTGCTGTGGAGAGGGGTAAGGGTAGCTGAGGAGGGATTTTAGGAGAATTTGCTCTAAGTCATGCAGTGTGTCTTGGTCTAGGTTTGTTTTAAAAACTTCAGTAGAGTTTTAAAATCCTTTCCATGGGGCGCCTGGGTGACTCAGTCGTTAAGCATCTGCCTTCGACTCAGGTCATGATCCGAGAGTCCTGGGATCGTCCTGGGATCGAGCCCCGCATCGGGCTCCCTGCTCTGCGGGAAAGCCTGCTACTCCCTCTCCCACTCCCCCTGCTGCTGTTCCCTCTCTCGCTGTGTCTCTCTCTGTCAAATAAATTTTAAAAACTAAAAAAAAAAAAAAAGAAATCCTTTCCAGTGCTTTTTGGAGGTGCAATTAGTGTTCCCACTGAATGCCACTCTAGGAAGAAGAGCTCAGGTTGTGTGGGTCAGAATGAACTGCTTCCAGTCTCCTCCATCCTCTATTTTATAGACCTCATTCTTGCTTTTCTTTCAGCCTACAAGTTGCACAACCTCGCTTCCAGAAAGCTCCTCCTTGTTGCTTCCATAACCCCTCCCCAACCCTCCACCCCCTGTCTTGTTACCACACTTCCATCCCCTGAGGTGTTGAATGATAGTTATAGGCCCGTGAGCAGCTTGAGGGCCTGGACCCTGTCTGGTTCATCCCGGCATTCCCTGGGGCTGCCAGCACACAACACAATCTTTGCTGTTTTCCTGCCTTCAAGGAAATGAGCATCCCATTGAGGGTCTTGGGGAAGAATAGGAAAAATACAATTGGGACTAAGAGTAAGCTGTAAGTTTGTGATATAAACTATCCTGCATGTTTTATGAGTTTAGAACAGAAATGATGGACTGAAAACAACAAAAACAATAATAGTATACACTCCTCTGTTCTTTCAGCGTTCTAGGCACTGTCCTAAGTACTTCACCTAAGTGAACTCCCATAACCCTCACAAGAACCCTCTGACTCGGGGACCAGTATCGCATTCATTTTGCAGATGAAGAAAACAAAGCACAGAGAGGTGAAGTGACTTGCCCACAGACCCGCTGCGGGTGAGGGTGGGCTGGGCCATCTGGTTCCAGACCTTGAGCTCTTAGGCAGGGCCACACACTGAGTGACGGGCAGGTGTTTATGAAGGAGGAGGACTCCCGCTGTTGAGAGGAGAGAGGAGGTAATTCTGGGGCCTGTGTGAGAGTGCAGGAGGGAAGGACTTGTTCATTGCCTTCTGAAGCAGCATCTTTCTGAAGGGGTGTTGGGAAATTGGGTGGAATGGGAGGCATGGAGCCTGGTGAAGGGGTTTAGAGAAGATGTTTTTGGAACTAAGGACTCAAGTCTTTGGTTGGAGAGATGCTATGATGAAGGCCACTACCCAGGAAGACTGTGTGGGGCCACAGGCTGGTAGCGTGTGTGTGTGTGTGTGTGTGTGTGTGTGTGTGTGTGCGCGCGCGCGCGCGCGCGCTGAAGGGAATGGGGCAGGTGAGAGTCAGCGGTCTCTAAAAGGCTGTCAGAGAGTCTGAGACAGGGGCCTGATGGTCTTCATGAGACAAAGGAGCTCCTCTTTGCCAAATAGATGGTAAGAATAGAGAACACAGAGCAGATGAGAGATTTGCGCAGGATGATCCACTGGACAGGGACCCCCGGGAGGCACAAAATTCCCAAAGAGAGGAAGCAGAGGTGACCCCAGGTTCTATGGGAAAATGCAGGAACCCCTGAGAAAGGCATGTTCATGAAGACTCCAAATTGACAAAAAGGTGAGCCAAGTTCAGGCAGAATGAAAGCAAGTGACCTGCAAGCACCAGGACCCTTCTCAGGGTCTGGCCCTGACCTTGACCTGCTAACCTGACTCCCCGAGAACCAGGCATTTCCTGCCCTCAGGGTTTTTCTACAAGCCCTCTGCTCTCCTCCCCTCCCCGCCAGCTTTCCTGGCTTTCTCTTTTTCATCCTCTGTTCTGTGCTTGAACTGCCACCTTCTCAAGGAAAAGTTTCCTGACACCCCTGAAACCAGGTCAGTCTACTCGTTTATCTGCTCCCACAGCACCCAGCACTCTTCTTCATAATCTCATCACACTAGTGATTGTTTCATTCTGCAAGCCCACCAGTGTTTACTAAGCACTTACTATGGGCCAGGTGCTGATGTGGAGGCAGCAGTGAACAGGGCAGAGCGCCTACACGTGCAGAGCTTATTTTCTAGGTGTGGTGTGACAGAACACAGAAAAGTTTAAAAATACAGAAATAAGAACCACATCAGAAATTGAGTGATACTATGTGAAGAAATAAAATAAAACTCCGGCATATTAGGTCAGGTAGTCTGAGAAGGAGACAAAGCTAAAGGCTAAAGAGCAAGAGTCAGCCAAGCCCAAGACCAGGGTCAACAGCTGGTGCAAAGGCCCTGAAGTGGGAATGAACTTGGCCTGCACCAAGAGTGAAAGACCTCCTCGCTGGAATGTGGTTGATGAGGGCGAGAGTCCTGTGAAATGAAGTGTGGGAGGCCAGATCCTGGAAACAGGGATACGGACTTTAAAAGCAAGGAGATAAAGATGGAAACTTTCTCGGTGCAATGGAAGCCACCAGGAAGCCATTTCAACAGAGAAGTCTCATGATACAATTCATGTTTCTAGAAATTACCCCGGATGGTAGAAGGGCAAGAATGGACATGAGAAGGCTATAATTTTAGCAATCTGGTGAGAGGTGGTGGCTTGCACCAAGATGGAGATGCCAAAGCTGAAGGAGAGTGAGTACATTCAGGATATGTCTTGGAAGCAGAGTCAACAGGTGCTTGCTGGACTGGATGTGGGTGGAGGGGCAAAGGAAAGAATCGAGGATAACTGGTCTACCTTTAGAATGGCATTATGAAGAAGGTATTTACTGGGACAGAAAAGAATGTGAGAGAGGAAGACTAGCAGGTGAAGCATCCAGAGTTCTGTTTGGGTCATGTTAGGTTAGAGATGCTTATTCAGATCTCAAAGTTTATATCTAAGTTGGTTAGCCAGGCAGCTGGCGGAATATATACCAGTCTGTGGTTCTGGGCAGGGATCAAGGCTGAAGATATGAATTCCTGGCCCTCAGCCTTAAAATGGTATTTCAAGTCAAGAGCATGACTGAAATCACTTGGAGCTTGTTTGCTTTCTGATTAAAGTGATGGAGAAGTCTTTGTGAAGGACGTTGGATCCAGAGCTCAGCTGGATGGGGTGGACTCTGGGGACACACCATTTAAAGACTGAGACTGAGAGAGGGTGAGTGGAGAATTCCACTTAAATGCTGCCTGGTCAGAAGTCTACATCCTAGGTTGGTGAAGGAGTTCCTCTCTGATTCTCTATTTTATTTTATTTTATTTTATTTTATTTGAGAGAGAGAAAGAAAGGAAGCACAAGCTAGGGTGAAGGCAGAGGGAGAAGCAGACTCCCCGTTGAGCAGGGAGCCTGATGCGGGACTTGATCCCAGGATCCTGGAATCATGACCTGAGCCGAAGGCAAATGCTTAACCTACGCTTAGCCACCCAGGTGCTCCCTCCATGATTATTTCTATTATTTCAATGAAAAATGTTAAAACAAAAGTTACTAGCTGAGCATGAGAGCAGGGAAGGGGTGTCATAAATTTGAAATGGTTGATCAATTTTTGTTCAACATCTTTCCAAGAGAACGTCAGGCCCATGGAAGCAAGAATTGGATCTTATTCATTGTTATTTCCAGTATCCTGCAAGTTGCTGCACATATAGTAAGTGTTCAACAAATAAGTGTTAAGTCAATGAGTCAGCAACTGAATAAAAGTTGGACATCTTTTCCAGTTATGACAGCATAACAAATCACCTCAAGACTTCGTGGCTTAACGCAGCCACTTGTTAGTGTCTCTCACCACTCTGCGGTTTGGATAAGCTCACCTGGTAGTTCTCGCCTGGTAGTCAGATGGCAGCTCAGCTGAAGTTATCCTATGGCTTTTTTATTCACGCGTCTGGTGCTTGGGCTGTGGTATCTGGGCCATTCGGGGGTTGGGTGGGCATCACTCCCTCCATACGGCTTCTCCTTGTTGCTAGCATGGCCTTCCTTACAGTACGGGGTCTCAGGGTAGTTGGATTCTTTCTCAGTGGCTGGCTTCCCCAGGGATGGCTTCTCCTGGAACTAGTGTTCCGAGAGACTCAGGTGGAAGTTTCGAGGCTTCTTGGAGCCTCACCTTAGAATTCTCACAGGGCTCCATCCACTATGTTGTGTGAGTCAAAGCAGTCACAGGCCCCTCAGATTCAAGGGGTGAAGGAACAGGCTGCACCTATCTGTGAGGGAAGGAAGTGATGCAGCTTTCTTGGAGGCGAGCTACAGCATCCATGTGACTGTGTCCTATAGACCTGGTTTCTATGGGGAAGGACAGAACTAGAAGCAGAAATCACAAGAGATAAGGAGCTGGATTCATGAGAATAGAGCAGATCCCTTCAGGGAAGAGTTGTTAAGAAGGCTGAGATTGGGAGGTCATTCCTACCCACACACATCCCCTAATCAAAGGTAGAAAAGTGGAAGAGGGGTGAAGGAGAGGACCTGGCAGGGAGAGAAGTGGGAAGGGGGAAGAACTGAGGCAAAGAGTGGGGAGCTAGAGAGGGAGAGGGAGGGGGGAGGGGGAGAGGAGGGGGAGGAGGTCAGGAGAGGGGAGGAAAGGGAGGAGGAAGGAAGGGAGGAGAGAGAAACATTAGAAGCTTTGGTATCTAACCTCAGCTTGAGGCATAAATAAAAGCCCACTTATCTGAAGGGTGAAACCAAATACTCCAATCTGTTTTTTTGTAGAGTCTACCAAGTCTACTTGATAAAATTAATAGTCGTTGCCACTTTAGCCCTAAACAGAGGAGACCTAGCTACCCCCAAGCTTGTTCAGTTTGGTGCAGGTTCAAGCCAAGGTCTGTGCAGTGTCCCTGGACTCTCATTGTAAATATCACCATTCACACACCCACTGAAGTGCCTGATTAAGTTTCACACAACCTTCACAAATCAGTGAGTTGGGTTCAGTTCTGCATTTGAAAAGGGGTAACAGTTATGCCAGATTTAAAGTTGGGTTTGGCCTGGGGTCACTTATCTGGCTCCTTCAATAATTTTCTTTTTTCTTTGCCAATTAAGCCAATTCCTGAGTATACTTTGTATCCGAGTCTCCGTTTTCATTGAGAAATGAGATTTTTATCTTCGCAGAGCGGGAAGGGAAAGTATAAAGCAGCGGGTCCTGTCAAAAGGAGAGGTGAGTTCAATGTCAAACGATGGAACTGCAAAATTAGAGAGCCAGAGGCTCTAATGAGGAGGCATAAAAGGGCAGAGAACAAAAGGCAGCAGGAAATGATGGAAGGGAGAGGAAGTCAAAGGGTCTCGGGAATCTGGTCTGTTTTCTCTTGGAAATCGGAGGCCGTGGTGGGGCAGCCTTGCAGCCAAGGAAAATGTTTCACTTGATTATTCACTTTTTAATTTCACTTTATTATAAAATCATGGAGTGTGATTTAAAAAAAAAAGATAACGCTCCCATTCTTCCACAGATGCCTCGTGCCTCCTGCTCCAGGCTCTGAGCTGACTGGGGTCGGAGTCTTGGATTCGGCCCTGGGTCTGTGAACTGTTCTGAAAAGCTATTACTCCTTGTTTCAGTTAAATTTCCCATGTCGAGATGGCCTCAGCATGGGAAGTTTAATGTTGACGCTTCACGTTGATGCTGGAAGTTACTTCCAAGCTCCTCAGGTCCTATCTTTCAGTTAACAGAGGAGAACACGCAGGCACCAGGATCCCGGTGATCAGATAATTCACTTCACATAAAAGACAGTGAATTCCACAAGAGGTTTTGCAGATCAAATTGTATAGATACCTCCCAAAAGATCGTTAGTACTCAACGTGGTACTCCCCTCTCCACCATCCAAATGAATGCTTCCTTATCATAGATGTCTGGAACTAAGTCATCAGAGTGGGAGCCGTCTTTTGAACCTCACTTCCAATGTCTTTGAAGTCACTACGATGGGCTTTGTAAACTTCTCAATGAAGTTAGTCCTTTAAGTCTGAATAGAAAATATCTACACAGTGACACTTTATTAATTAGGGTTACCTCACTGCTGTAATAAATAAAACTCCTAATCAGTGGCTACACACAGTATTTGCGCCATTGGGAAATTATTTAGCTTGTTTATGTGACAGTTTCCTCATCTGCAGAATGAGGGCAATGTTGTTTTGTGTATTAAATGAGTTAATATTTATCAAGTCCTTCAAATAGTGCCCGGCATGTAGTAACTCTGTATTAGTTGTTTCTGAATGAATGAATGAATAAGCAAATGAATACACATTCATTTCTTGCTCACTCACACAGTGTGGGTGTCCTTGGTCTGTCAGTTTTCCCTGAGCTCATTCAGGGCCCAACTTCTTTCCTTCTTGGGGCTCCACTCTCCTCATGTCCTCTGGGTCCTCTCCTTCCCCCGGTTAACATCCCGCTTCAGGCCCTTCTCTTCCTGACATCAAAACTGGACACGATCTAAACTGGTTGAGTGGGGGAAGAGCCTGATTGAGCTGCCAGGACAGAGAAGAGACCTTATCTGAGAAATGTCAATAACGATTCCCACCTCATTGGGCTCTTCTGAGAATTGCATCAAATAACACATGTAAAGGAGCTAGCACACGCTAGCCACTACCTATCACTGCTTGTTTGCATTTGTCTTCTGTATTTTAGCCATTTTCCTTTCCCTCCTTCTTCCTCTAGCCTTTCCAAAGAGGTACACACATTTGATGTTATTTTTGTTGGTATTTAATGACCCTTTTCCACAGAGTTTGGTCTGTTTCTCAGAATAAGGATGGCTGTGGTCTAAAAACATCTTCATTAACAGAGGGACTAATGCGACCAACTTTCAGGTTGAATTCGCCTTCATCCCCTTCCAGGCCAGCAGCGTGGCTCCTGGTGAGGGCTGAGTAGCAGTGATGGGAAGGGAGAGAGGCTGTGGAAATGAGGACTCTGTGTTCTTCCCTCTTACCATTTTTTTCCAGAGTAATTCATTTTGGAAAGAGTTTTTCAGTAATATAAGCATTTTACAAACAATACCAGAGAAAACTTCGAAATCACATATTCACCATTTCTTGGTTGCTGAATTATAGCCATCAGATGTGGATTTTATGAGTTTCAGCCTCAGATGGAACATTGCGTGCTTGGGGAAGGGGCACCTCGCGGCCAGGCTTCCCGGGGCACCCACAGCAGAGCTTTCGTGGCATCTAGAACTTTCCCCTCAAAAGCAGCTTTAACACGTTCATGTAATAAGGCACAAAAAATTAAAGCTACTGTCTTTGAAAATTTACAATTCTCCAAAGAGGGCTCCAGACACTGACTTAATGTGTTGCGGGACTGAGCGAAGGAATCGATAACCGACCAGGTTCCCGTTTGCTCAACGACAGTGCGGCGAACGTGGCTATTTTCCCTAAAGACACCACACGATCTTAAACACCCCGTTGTCCGGGTCCCCTCCTGGACTGATCACAGCGCCCTCTGCAGATGACACCGGGCACACGTTTGCCCTTGAGCTCCCAGTGAAATGAGCCGCCCTGGTGAACCACTGTGGTAGTCATTCATAATTCTTCCTAGATTCCTAGAGGAGTTCCTGATTATTTTGTTGTTCTACTAGTGGATTATTATATATACATGAAGACACTTGAAGGTGGGGTGCTCCAAGACGAGAGGACCCGGACCCTGAGTCCACTGCCTGGGCACGAAGGCCACTCAGTGTTTGTGAGACCAGCTTCTCTGAATTCTAACGGGGATCCGCTTGGCTTTTGGGGAAGGAAGTGGACGATGCTGTTGGTGGCGCCCTCTGGCGGAGAGTCCGGGAATGGGGCCTCCGTGGGAGCGGGAGGGTCCCGTAGCTAGCCTACATGCCTTAGTCTGGACATCCGAACCTGTTGTGTTCTCCTGGTATTGGTGAACCATCTCTCCCATCTCTCCTCACACTCTCGTTAACCTCACACCTAACTGGATCACTGTGATAAGCAAGTGCTTTACTAATTGCGTCTGCACGCGAATGAGGTCCTCACTAGTGTTACGGTGGGGAAGTGGAGAAAAGAAACGAGAGCTGTGGGAGGGAGGTGGCCTGAGAAGTAAGACGTCATTGCTCCTGCAGGTGGATGCTTAGACAGACATCTTCCAAGCACCTGTGTTTTCCAAGTCCAGACATTGCGCTCGGGACCCAGGCCAGCAGCATCTGCTACAAATTCCAAATTCCAGGCTCCTCCCCAGCCCCACTGAATGCTTGGTTGATTCAGATGCACATGAGATACAGAAACATGGAACTGGGGCCTAGAGGTGATTGCAGCAGAGTCCTGTCAGCAAGGAGCTCCTCGCTTCTGAGGGAAAAATGTCTTTTTTAAAAGGTAAAAACATAATTTCAGAAAAATACATAGTAAGTCTGTGTCAAAGCTTTATTTAATTCATTAATGAGGGAATCAACGAACTGACAGAACTGGTTTAAAAGAAGATAGGAAAATGGATACATTCAGACAGAGGAAAAAAGAAAATGCTCGAATAAGATTGCAAACTTCAGAACAAAACCGGCTCATATCCTACAGGAACCTAAAAACCTTAAAGTTTGGTTAATTTTTTTCAATGAAGAGAAACAGTTTGCCTCTTTCCTAGATAAAAGTCATTTGCAATGTATCCATCTTCTGCAAATTAACATCTGACTTTGCCAGAATCCGGCCTCTAATCAATAGAAAGTAGTAAGTCAAACGAAGTTTAAAAAAAACGAAACAAAACAAAACACGAAGTTAATTTCCCTTAGGCCTGTGTGTGAAATGATGCTTGAGTGTGACTTGAAAGCCTCTGCGGTTATCTGAAGTTTTGGGCAACTTTTCTTCACAATTCAGAGAGGAGACAGATTGGGGAATAAATACTCGCAGTGAAAGAGCGTAAGTGATGACGCAAATAGCTAGTATGTTTGGCGTGTTGGGGACTGTTTTCATGTATTTGTCCTTTTAGGCTCCATCACAATGCTGTGAGGCAGGGGCGAGTGTGGTGCTCATTTTACAGAGGATGAAACTGAGGCAGTCAGGCTCCAGACCCTGAGTTCTTCGCTGTCTCCCCTGAAAAATAGCTAAGGGGACAGTAGGCTCTGTGTGTGTGTGTGTGTGTGTGTGTGTGTGTGTGTGTGTGTGCGCACACTCGCGCACACACAAATTTGACTGAAGTAGGGAGGCAGGCTGAGCGTGGACTCGATGCACTCCCATTTTTCATTTCTTATGAAACGAATCATTCCTAAATTTGAATCAAACAATGAGATAGGGCAATTGTCTGTTATGTGGGCTGCCTGGAAACCCTAAGATTTTGTTTGCATAAAACGCTTGATACATTGTGCCAACCTGGACCACTGTTCCTGGCGATCAGACCTCGGGTGTCAGCTCATTAAACCATCATTTCCAATCCTAAGGCTGAAACGGTTATGTTGGCACGTTTAGAAACAGGGGAGGGAGACCCGTGTGTATGTTATAATTCAGTGGGATGGATGTGTCAGTGTTCTTTGTTTAAAAAAAGGGGCGGGGGATTTCATTAGAATCTGGCACTCTCTGAGAGTCTGAGTGATTAGAGGACTCCTGGGCTTGATTTGGTATCTAGAACTCACTTCAGCAAAGAGCCAATGAGTAGCCGAAATGAGCTGCTCTTTTCTAACTAAATAAGTCCACCAAATCCTCTAAAAATAGAGTAACCCGAGGCAGGACTGCTCCAGTCCGTGACCCAGAGTAGGTGTGAGTGAGTACCCTGTGCCGCTGTTGTGCCTTTCTGTGGCTGGCACGTGTTTGAAGTTGGAGTTGCAACTTGATGAGCCAAATTGTCCTCCCCAGCCTCCTTTTGTTTGGTCACAATTAGTTGCACGTGCAGAACTGTTTTCATATGTAATTGCTCCCACAAGGGGGTAATTGCACCCAAAAGTGGTTGCTTGCACCAATGGCAGAAGCAATTAGTAACAAAAATGCAAATAATTGCAGGCGTCCAAATTGCAGTCTTAAAAAAGGGACACCCAATGGAAGTCTGACTGAAGATTTGGCCCACTCTCCTTTTCCCACTGGATGTGCACTTGTTATCAGAAACCAATACTGTAATCTCCAGACCTGCCTTGACTCTCCACACCTCCAGGGGCCTCTTCGAAATGGTGTACATTATAGGACCAAAGAAACACTGGATTGATCCCAAATGTCCGCTCACTTAGGAAATAGAAAATGAAGTAACTTAGGGTCAAAATTATATCGGGGGTGGGGGGGAGGAAGTGCAGAAAATTGAACAAATGCATTTTTATCTGGTGAATCTCATATATTCCTACACAAAACCTGGGGGGAAAACAGTCACAGATGTAGTGTAATCAAGTTAATTTTTTACCAACTCAGCCACCCATCCCAGAATTATAGGAACTCCGGCTACACATCCTTCCCATCCCCCTGCCCCCACCAGATCATTCCCAAACAGGGCAGGATCACGGCAGCCACAGGGAGGCAGGATCATGACCTGCCTCCGTGCTTTGCACGTGTTTCCTGGGACAGACTTCTAGCTTTCTCCATCCAGAGAGCGCTGGGCTGTGCCAGGTGGCTTTGGCTCTTTGCTGTTCTGGTTGGCAATACTGGGCTCCCGCATTGCCCCCCATGAAATGAGGAAAATATATTTTGTCTATTAGTGTTACACTCTGTAACATGGGCCACAAGGGAAGATGTCTTTCTCTTCTCAAAGCCTTCCAGAAGGTTTAGTGAAACACCTGTCCTCTGTTTTAGTGTTTCATCTTCCCAGCTCTAGCCAGAGATCTGAAGAAGGCCAGGGGAAACTAAACGAGACAGGGGGCGGGAAGCAGGAAGGCCAATCCAGAGGGAGATGTGAGCCCTGCATCCTCCATTACACTCCAAATTATATCAGCACTCTTCTTTGCACACGCCGGTTCTCTTTCTTTTAGGAGTTTCCTCCCATTAGCTTCTTGGACCTTCATGCAAACGGATGTACAAATGGGCTCCTGTTTTTGGCCAGCAGTGTTCCAGAGGTACCTGGACATGACTGAATTTTCCTGGAAACCTAACCGGTCTTTGGGAGCTTGGCTACAACAGAATTGGTTGACAGAGAAACACTGTCCTAGGGAAGACAGGAAGGGAAGGCAATATTCCACACCAAGTGTTTTAGAGCAAGGAAATAGAGAACTCCTATTGATTACAGGCCTGCAGGGGCCAATGCCACCTACAGAAGGAAGAAAATAAACTCGGCTGAAGTGTGTATTGTTTAGCATCCCTATATTAGCAAAGCCTTTTCCTTGGGGAATAAGTGTGCTACATGAAACAATGCCAAGCCAACCAGAAGAATGTGGAAGAAATAAAAGAAAACAGAATGCATTTTCTCCCACTAGAAACACACTTTAGTTCTGCTTGCAGGGTAACAATAGAATTCACTGGGCTTTGGGTGAAAAGCAGGGAGTGAGGTGTGAGCTCATTTGTTGACAAGAAACAATCTGGAGAGAACACTGGGCCACCTGTGGGCAGAATGTATTGAAAAACCAAAGGTTGGCCCAGCAGTGGCGATGTCACTGCCGCTGCTCCAGGCGTGTGTGAGCTCTTAGTCAATTTACTAATAGTGTCCTCCGCCCGGTGCTGGGCAAGAAATGTCGCGTTCCATTTACTCCCGCTGTTTGTAGCATCTGGGATGCTGCTCCATCATCCTGCCAATGTAATTCTCCCTTCCTTCGTGGCTGTAGCAGGCCTGGCAAAAGATTTACTTTGCAGATAGAGAGGCATTAAGTGGTCAAAAATGGCTTAGCTGGCGGGGTTAGAAAGCGTTTTTTTCCTTCCAACCGAGAGAGGAAGTATAAAGGAAAAGAAATCACGCGAGGATATTTAAGAGGGCTGCTCAGGTGCGGTGCCATGAGATGAAACCGGTGGTTGGGTCAACTATTTGGTTTGGGTAACCAGAGAAGGTAAGATCATTCTGAGTCCTCGTAAATCCCCTTGAGGAGAAATAGCTGCCCAATGCGTCCCAGAACTAAAAGAAATCCTATGACTGTTCGTGGAAGGAATTCTCTGTGTACAGGCTGCAGTCAGGTTGTTTTCCTACCGCGAGGATCCGGTGTGTGGTCAGCAGAAGGCCTTGACGTCGGAGGCTCTGATAATGACTGGCATGGGGAAAACTGGACATCTGTTGGGCTTTTCATGTGTTGCGGAGAAGAGCCTTTCTCCCCGTTTGCGTATACTAAAATTAATTTAAGCTGGGAATGAAGGCTTTAATTGCTTGCTTAGGCTTTACAACCAAATATGATTGGGAGACAGCGCCTTAGCAAAAAAAAAAGATTACATTAAAATGTAAATGATTGACATGTACTTCTAAATTACAAGGAGGCCACGGAAGCGGGGAGTTGCAAAGCAGGAATGTAATCTGTTGAGAGCTCCGGATAGATTGATGCTGGACTGTTGGGGTGTGAGATGATTGTTTCTGAATAGCATGAATGACAGGGAGTTCTGGGTCAGCAGAGGGAGGGAGAGCAGAGCTTTTCAGAATACAGTGGATGTCTCTTGATATCACCTGATTGCTATTTCCCCTTTGTCTGCTCCTTTTCCTTTGGGGCACTATGCTTCTTTTAGTCCACAGGTCCCTGGAATGATTAAGTTCTCCTTCGACCTTCCCCACCTCCCTAGGACAGTATCTGATCAGTCAGAGGTCTCAGTCCTTTGGGGCACTGGCCTTCCCTGTGACAGGATGTATAGACATTGAGAAAGAGAAAGAGAGAGAGAGAGAGAAGGAGAGAGAAAGAGAGAGAAAGAGAGGGACGGAGAAGGATTCTATTTTATTCTAAGGTTTCTAGTTGCAGGAATTTTGTGAGTCTGGAGCTGCCAGAGGCAATTTCCCAAAGCAGTGTGGGAGAAAGTGTATGTGGAAGAAAGCCATCACAGAGAGGAAATCGAAGCCAAGAGGTGGAGAGAGAAACACAGTTCTGACAGCATCACTGAAAGGTGCTGGATCCAACCATGCCTGAAGGCAGATACTTCTAGTACCCCTTTGTCTTGAGAAGGTTTGAGTTAGATTTTTATCATTTGAAACCAAATATACAAGGAATTAGTGACTACTGAGAAGCCAGTGGATTTTACTAAGAGTAGATAAAACTCTGTGTTTTAACTCTAAGGATTTTAAAGGCCCTACAAAGAAAAAACCACTAATCTTTTGTGTTTCTTTGAATGTGTCTTTGTTCTGGGATAAAATATGTAGATTTTGATTCTACCTGGGAAAGTTATTTAATCATTTGGTTTCCTCTTTTGTAATAAGTAGCAATAATATATTGTAATATAAGTAGGAGTACACCCCTCAGGTAAGTTAACACATATCTAAGTCTTAGAATGATGCTTGGCACCAAGTAAGGGCTCGGTACATTTATACATACTCGCCTCCCCTGCTCTCCTTGTATCTCCCTCCTCTCCTCCTTCCTCTCCCTCCCCAACCTAAAGAGTCTGGTAAAGGCAGAACTTGGAGGCTGGAAGGAACTGAGCTGAAGAAGGCAGAAGCCTCTGTCATGAATGGGGATAAAAGAGAGTCTGATAACAACACACACTCATTTAAAAAGTTGCCCATTGGGCGCCTGGGTGGCTCAGTGGGTTAAAGCCTCTGCCTTTGGCTCAGGTCATGATCTCAGGGTCCTGGGATCGAGCCCCGCATCAGGCTCTCTGCTCAGCAGGGAGCCTGCTTCCTCCTCTCTCTCTGCCCGCCTCTCAGCCTACTTGTGATCTCTCTCCCTCTGTGAAATAAATAAATAAAATCTTTAAAAAATAAAAATTAAAAAAAATAAAAAGTTGCCCATCACACATGGGCTAAGCATAAACTAATCATTTTATTCACACTAGCTCCTTGTGTCTTCTTGGCCAGTGAAAACTCAATGTCTGCATGTGTTTCCTGGTATGAAATCTTCAAGACCATTTGCAAGGCTGCATAGAATTTATTCAACTGATTTGCCCACGTTAATAACTTGGAATAGTGAACCGAATGATCTGAACATGTTGCACAGTACTAGGTAACTCAAAGAAATCGTAGGATTTAGGTCAGGGATACGTATTTGTTATACCAGCTGCTTTATTGTTTTTATACAAAGTAACGCTATGGTTAAAGGCAGAGGCAATTGACCATGAAGTGAAGGTAGTTTGAGCCTCGGAGACATTTTTATGCAGGACCTCTTCTAAGGCTCTGGAGAAATGTAAACCATGTGTTCTCATCTTCATACATTTTTTTAAGATTTGAAAAAGTAAAATATTTTTGCGTTCTTTTTTAAAAGAGAGACCCCGACATTACATAAGCTACAGGCCCCATAAATCCTGTAGCCATCCCTTGTCACCCCTTGACACTTACAGGTCTTCTAATGTGTTTATTTTTTTTTTTTTAAATAATCAACCCAAACTTGGGAATAAGACCAAGAAAAATGGTCAACTGAAACTTGGAAACAAGACCAATAAGTCTGTGTGGAAATAAAGCCACACAGCCTTTCAATAGCATTCTAGGGCTTTGCTTCACAAACCCATCAATGAGTATTTGAGTGTCTAGGGGAAAATGTCTTCATTTGACTCCTTTTTTTTTTAAACTAATGTTTAATGGTCCCAAACACTGTAAAATTACATGTTAACTTGTAGATTTTTTTTGTCTAGTAGAGATGCAAATGACTTTTGTCTGACAGAAAAAATGACCTCAAAAATTATGGTTTTATAACCAGTTTTATATCAAATCTAGCAATCTCTTCTATTTTTTTTATTTTCTGTAAATTCCCAGTTCCTCCAACGCTCTTTGTACCAGCTTTACTGTCTTAGTAGTTTCCTCATTAATGATTTAAATAAAATCTTTGACATTTGTCCATGCTATATTTGTATAACTTTTTTGAAAATTATACTGTGACAGGATGTTAAGCTCACCGAAGAAAATCCTTCTGTCCATAACTCACTATGACACGTCCAAGTACATGTTGCACTCTGTATGATACCTTAGGTAGGGGTCAGAATTTTACTGTCAGTCAATATGGAGGAACGAGGACCAGATTTATCCTTCTGCCTGAAACAATTAGAAAAGCAAACAAAATATTTGAAACAGCAGTTCTCAGATCTACAGCAGGCAGTGCAGGACTGTGAGGGACTAGAGGGGAAAGAAATGAGGGGATCCCGTGGCAGCCCCGGCTCACTGCTTGCAGGTTCTTTCTGGGCTGTGGCAGAGGGAAGAGGAGCCCAATACAGCTCAACCATCGCCTGAACGGAGGAGCCAGAGATCAGAATTTGGGGGGAAGTCAAGGCAGCTAGAATTTTCTGAGTGTTACAGCAGAAAGGAGAGGGGAAAAGAGAGGGGAAGAGAGGGAGAGCAGGAGAGAGCGAGAGGAGAGAATGCTCTGGGGATCTATAGAGGGAGAGCCTCAAATGTTTGGCTGAATATTTACCTACACATTTATCAGAGGCAGGGAAAGAACCACTGGCAAGGAGTGAAAGAACAATGACTAGAGTCAGAATTGTTTATATTCCAGCAAGCCAGAGGAGAAAGACCTGGGAATTTAAGGAACATGGCGTCTAATCCTCAGAAGGCTATTATCTTGGTAGCAGAGCGAAATTAGCCTACTCTGAACTCACCTCAACAGAGCAGGATAGCAAATCTCAAAAGAGTGCAAATGATTCCTAGTAACTTCATGTGCACCAGAATAGAATCCAACACTATTTAAAGGAATATTACAAAATCCAACATGTAATCCTCACAGTGCCTGACATCCCGTTAAGGCAAGAAATATTACCAGGAGTAGAGAGGGACATTACACAACACTAGAACAAGCTATAATAATCCTAAGTGTGCATGCACTTAACACAGAGCTTCCAAGTACATGAAGTAAAACTGATGGAACTGAAATGAGATATAGACAAATCCGCAATTACAGTTGGAATCTTCAGCATTTCTCTTTCAGTAAGCAACAGAACAAGTAGACAGAAAATCAGAAAGAAAATCGTCACAAAACCTGGACATAAATATTCATAGATGCCCATGTTCATGGTGCCCAAAAGTAGAAACAACCCAAATAATCCATCAACTGATGACGGAGTAAACAAGGTGTAATACAGTTGATAAAGTAACCATGAACATGAAATTCATTAACATTGAACCATTACATCTAGGTCTTTGGTCACAACATTTTCATCAATGGATCAATTCATAATCTTCTTTTATGTTTTATGTCTGCTTAGAGATACCCTATTTATTTAAAGACACCATATTCATTACCACTGGACTCATAGCCAACAGCACTACAGCTCACATCTGAACAAAGCCCACCTACCACATGCATTTTCTCTATTCTCTATAAAGCATATTGCAGCCTTCTTGTGCTTAGGAACACCAGGCAACACGTCAGCATTATTTTTGTAGGACCATTTTAAACAGCAAAATCGTCGAAAAAAAATGCAAAAAAAAAAAATATGGCACTAAGTAGACTGAAAAAAGGACACTTGTTTATAGTAAAAGAACTGAAGCAAGAAGCTTGAGCATCACCTTGTGTGACCCCAGCTGGGAGCCTGTGCTTAGGGTGACTCCAAGTTTTTGCTCCTCTGTACATGGCACAAATGATTACAAAAATGCTGTGAGTATTGATCTGGGGGTTACAAACAAATTTTAGTGAGTAGGTGAATTAGCAAATGTAGAATCTGCATAAGTAGGACTGACTATATATCATACAATGGAATATTATTTGGTTAAAAAAATAATAAAGCTCTCATACTCACTACAACATGATCAAACTTGAAAACATTATGCTAAGTGAAGGCAGCTAGACACAAAAGGCCACATATTGTATGATTTTGCTTCTATGAGTGTCTAGAATAGGCAGAATGAGAGAGGCAGAAAATAGATTCGTGGTTGGTAGGGGGCTGGGGAATGGCAAATGGGGAGTGACACTACTACAGATGTCGAGTTTCTTTTGGGGTGATTAAAATGTTCCAGAATTGGGGCGCCTGTGTGGCTCAGTTGGTTAAGTGTCTGCCTTTGGTTCAGGTTGTGATCCCAGTGTATTCAAGCTCCAGGTCAGGCTCCCTGCTCAGTGGGGAGTTTGCTTCTCCCTTTCCCTCTCCCTGCAGCGCCCCCTGCTCGTGCTCTCTCTCTGTCAAATAAATAAACAAATTCTTAGAAAAACAAAAACAAAAACAAAGCAAAAAAAAGTGATTAAAAAAATGTTCCAGAATTAAGTAGTGGTGATTTTGTATAGCTTTGTAAATATATTAATAAACACTGAACTTTGTATATGAAGAAGGTGAATTTTGTGGTATTAAATTATATTTCAACTGAAAAATAAATAAATTTTTAAAAAAGAAAAAATATGGAAGCCTCAGAAACACTGTAAACAAATTTTACCTAATTAATATTTATAAAGCATTTCACACAACAGCAGAATATACTTTCTTATCTAGTATACATGGAACATTCACTAATATAAACAATATTCTGGGCCATAAAACAAACCTTAACAAACTAAAAAGTACTGAAATCATGGAAAATATGTTCTCTGCCCAAAACTGAATTACACTAAAACCCAGTAACAGAAAGAAATCCTGAAAATCCCCAAGTATTTAGAAATTAAACAGCATAAAGCAAAATAGCCCACCAAATCAGGAAATCAAAAGGTAAATTACAAAACAGTTTTAATCAAATGAAAATGAAAACACAGCATATCAGCTAAAATAGTGCTTAGAGGGAGTTTCATAGAATTAGACTTATGTTAGGAAAGAAGTAATGTCTCTAAGCTTTCACTTTAAGAAACTAGAAAAAGAAGAGTAAATTAAACCCAAAGCAAACACAAAGAAGAAAATATTGATAAGAGCAGAGATCAGTGAAATCTAAAATGGAAAAACAATAGAGAAAATCATTGAAACAACAACAACAACAAAGTTCCTTGAAAAAAGTCAATAATATCTACAAACTTCTAGCAACATTGACAAAGGGGAAAAAAAGAAGAAATGAATCACAAACATCAAGAGTAAAACAGAAGATATCACTACAGACCCTGCAGATACCGAAAGGATAATAAGGGAATTCCGTGAACAACTCTACATGTGTAAATTTGACAACTTAGATGAAAAGGACCAATTTCTTGAAAAGCACCAATTATCACAACTCATCCAATATGAAATTGAGAATTTGAATGGCCATATGACTATAAAATAACCTGAATTCATGGTTCTAAACCATTCAACAGAGAATACTCCAGGCCCAGAGCACTACCCTGGTGAATTCTACCAAACCTTAAAGGAAGAAATAAGGTCAATTCTATACAGTGTGTTTGAGAAAATAGAAGAGACACTTCTCAACTCATTCACCAAGGCCAGTATTACCCTGGTACCAAAACTAGACAAAGACATTACAGGAAAACAACAGACCAGTATTCTTACAGACCAATTTTCCAAGACACGAACATCTTCGACAAAACGCTTGCAAATGGAATTCAGTGATATAAAAAGATCATACACCATGACTAAGTGAAATTTATTATAGAAATGCAAGGCTGGTTCAACATTTGAAAACTCAACCAATATAATTTATCATATCAAAAGACAAGAAAAGAAAAAGCACAAGATTATTTCAACAGATGCAGCAAAAGCATTTGACAAAAATCAACATAGATTCATAATACAAATTCTCAGCAAACTAGAAATAGAAGGGAAAGTCCTTCACTTGGCAAAGGTATCTTTGCCCTTTTGGGGCACCAGGGTGGCTCACTCCGTTGAACATCTGACTCTTGGTTTCGGTTCGGGTTATGATCTTGGAGTCCTGGGATCGAGCCCCATGTTGGGCTCCGTGCTAAGCAGAGTCTGCTTGTCTCTCTCCTTTTCCCTCTGCTCCTCTCCTTGTTCATACACGCTTTCTTTCTCTCAAATAAATAAATATTTCTTTGAAAAGATCTCTTTGCCCTTTTGACCTAATTGACATGTCTAGAGCATTCCACCTAACTGCAGAATGCACATTTTTGTCAAGTGGACGTGGAACATTTACTATAACTACTACATATCTCTGGCTACCATCATACTTAATGGTGAAAGACTGAATGCTTTCCTCCTAACATCAGTAACAAGGCAAGGAAGTCCAATCTCACGACCTCTATTCAATGTTGTACTAGGGGTCCTAGCTAGCCGTAGTAAGGCAAAACAAGAAATAACATGCACAGAGACTGGAAGAAAAAATTAAACTGTATTCATAGATATCAAGATTGTCTGCATAAAAAAGAGCAAAGAATCTATTAAAAAATCTATTTGAACTGAAAAGTGATTTAGCAACTTTGCAAGATACAATGTCAACATGAACAAATAATTTCTATTTCCATATGCTATAAGTAATTAGAAATTGAAATAAAAACATTTGCATTAGCATCAAAAATCAGGAAACACTTAGGTATAAATCTAACAAAATATTGTAAAATCTGTATAAAGGAAAGAACAACTGATACACACAACAATATGGATGCATTTTAAAAGCATTATGCTAAGTGAAAAAGCTATACGCAAAAGACTACATACATTATGATTCCGTTTATATGAAATTCTAGAAAAGGCAAAATTGTAGGAACAGAAAGCAGATTAGTGCTTGCCAGGATCCAAGTATAGAAGGAGATTACCTGAAAAGAAGTACAAGGGAGATTTTTGGAGTCATGGAAATGTTCTATCTTGATTGTGGCAGTGTTTAAATAACTGTATGCATGTATCAAAACACATTGAACTGGGACTCCAGGGTGGCTCAGTCTGTTAAGCATCTGATTTCAGCTCAGGTCACAATCCCAGCGTCCTGGGATCAAGCCCTGCTTGGGGGCTCCCTGCTCAGTGGGGAGCCTGCTTCTCCCTTTCCCTTTGCCCTTCCCCTGCTCATGTTCCCTCTCTCTCTCAAATAAATAAAACCTTAAAAAAAAAAAGAACCACATAGAACTGTACACATAAAATTGGTCAAATATATTATTCGTAAAATATACCTCAATAAAGCTGATTTTAAAATAAAAGAGAGAGCACTGTCAGATTGCCACAAAGGGGATGGACTGATGAGGGTAATCAAGACTACAGAACTCGGGCGCCTGGGTGGCTCAGTGGGTTAAAGCCTCTCTGCCTTTGGCTCAGGTCATGATCTCAGGGTCTTGGGATGGAGGCCCACATAGGGCTCCCTGCTCAGCGGGGAGCCTGCTTTCTCCTCTCTCTTTCTCTGCCTGCCTCTCTGCCTACTTGTGATCTCTCTCTCTGTCAAATAAATAAATCTTTAAAAAAAAAAAAGACTACAGAACTCAATGTTCATTATTCAGACACAAAAGCTAGGATTTTTAAAAAAGAAAGTTGATGGAGAAGTAAGGGGAAAGCACAAGAAGACCAAAAAAGGAAAATACAGAAGTACAGAAACAGATGAACTTCTCAAACACAGGCTTTGTGTGCTAAGATAACTTAAAGACAAGCCACAGATTGGCATGACAGTCACAGCAGCCCTGGGCACACTGGCTCTTGTTTCTTCCTCTGTCCCGCTTCGGTCTCCCAAGGATGCTGGGCAAAGTTACTCAGGCTGACTCCAGGGCAGCCTTGCGTCAGCACCATCATCTCAATTTGCCAGTTACAGTTTTAGGGCCCCCTGGGGGGAATTTGGTTCTGCTCTACTCTCTGAAATGGGAATGACCAGGGGTCAAAGGACCCTTGTGGCCACTTGCTCAGTCATCTGGTGGGTGAGCCCTTTTATCCACTGAGCACTCCTCCGGTTGCCACTTCCTGTCTTTGCACAATGCCACCTCGGTAGGTAGGGTTTTCCCATGCAGTACTTGGGATTTATTTATACGGTTTTTTTGGAAATCTATTTTTTTAAAGAGAGTTACAGGAGTACCAGGTACTCTTCTGACAGTTTCACAATTTTTTTAAAAGATTTTATTTATTTATTTGACAGAGAGAGAGAGAGAGAGAGAGATTACAAGTAGGCAGAGAGGCAGGCAGAGAGAGAGGAGGAAGCAGGCTCCCTGCTGAGCAGAGAGCCCGATGCGGGCCTCGATCCCAGGACCCTGAGATCATGACCTGAGCCGAAGGCAGAGGCTTTAACCCACTGAGCCACCCAGGCGCCCCAGTTTCACAATTTTTAAAAAATATTTTATTTATTTATTTGAGAGAGAGAGAGAGACTGAGAGAGAGAGAGAGAGCACGCATGGGGAGGTGGGGCAGAGGGAGAAGCAGACTCCCTACTGAACAGGGAGCTCAGTGTGGGTTTCAATCCAGGAGCTCCGGGATCATAACCTGAGCCAAAGGCAGACACTCAACTGACTGAGCCACCCAGGTGAAATTTAAACTTAACTGGGGATCCCCTATTTTTACTTCTAAATTTGGCAAACCTTACTTGGGCCACATCCCCCAGGATTCCACCTATTGTCCTTTTCTTCCAGGTAATTCCTGAGACTATGTTTTCCCTGAATCAGACCATTTAGGGTTCACAGTGACAGTATGTTTACACATCCAGGAACAAAAACAGGCTCAGATCCAACAACCTGGAAGAGAGATATTGTTCTCTCAAGACTCAAGCTAGTCAGAAAAATGGGGGCATCTTTTCTCTAAATAGCTGTCTCCTCCACACAGGTCATCAAAAACTGCTGCCTTGAATCTCCTTACTATAGGAGAAATATTTCTCTTTGCGTGGTTAGGGAGAAATAAAAATTAAATTCTTGCCTTAGAAGTGGTGCAATAAGTCAAAGATGTGATCAATCCAGTCAAAGACTGATCTGCTTCTTTTTCGACTCCTTTTACATATAGTTTGTAGAGAAAGATCTTACGTGATATGACTTTTTTCTAAGTGTGTCTGCATCTAGCTTAAAGGCAATTTCATACCAAGAAAACATACTGAATTATAGCATCTGGTATAAGGACTAGGGAATCTTTATTCTCTGATCAATGCTTTAAAATGTCTTCATGAATAAGACAATATTTTAAACCTCAAACACAACTTCATTATTTGAAATCTGTGATCTTATACTTGTCATGTATTTGAGCACTTTCTAAACTCTTATTAATGATGAAAATGAGACTGTCAATTAAGCTAAATGACACGGTTGGGTTACATGAAGTTGACTGTTACAGAGTGCTTGAGTCAGGAATTCTTGCTTCTGCAGTCTGTAATGAGAAATCTGTCTATCTATTCTTTTCTGGTTCTCCATTTTCCTCAACATCCCACAAACCCTAAATTAGAAACATAAATAGAAAATATTTATGACTTAAATATTTAATAATTGTATGTAACTATTTATTCATAGATTAATTTTTCACAAAAACTATAATCCATGGACCAAGACCACATGGGGGACTCTTGCCTGTATGTGTAAATAGAATTCTTGTTACTAAATACATATATGTATACATCATGTTGCTACATATAGTAGGCTTTTATATATACTCCTTTTTAAAAAAAATTTTATTCATTTATTTTTAGAGAGAGAGAGAGCATACAGTCATGTGTGCATTGAAGCAGGGGGAGGGGCAGAGGGAGAGAATCTTTCAAGCAGACTCCCCACCGAGCACAGAGCCCAAAGTGAGGCTTGATCCCATGACCCATGAGATCATGACCTGGGCTGAAACCAAGTGTTGGAGGCCCAACTGACTAAGCCACCCAGATGCCGCTATATACTCCTAAATGAGTACATGTGACTGATGAAGAGACCAATGTCTCTCACATTGTTTCCTTTTGCTCCATCGCATCAGTGAGGCATAGAACCTCTTTGTCTCAAGTAATATAGCACAGAAAAAGTTTTTTTCATTTTCAAAAGTGCAAGGGCTCAGGGCATAGAAAAAACCTAGTAAGAAAGAATGAGTCTTCCCATCAGCTCATTCCCCCAAAGACCCACAGGTGAGGGGCGAGGAAAGAGATCTGGAGGGAAAGCAAAGGGAGGAATGCTGAACTCTGGTGTGGCCTGTGAGAGGGTTTCCACGCATTGCTCCCTCGTTGAGGCTGAGGCCTTGAGTAGAAGGTGGGGAGAAAGTTAAAAAAACAAAAAACAAAAAACCCAAATGAGGTCATAGGATCTGAGAGTGGTGAGCATCTATACTCCCTTGCCCCTCCAGCCCATTCTCAATCTGGGGAGGCAGCCAGAACCAGGGTCCCCTAGACTACCTGCATATGTGCTGGAGTTCTGGGCTGATGGCCCCGGGCAGCCTCACAGAGCTACCTGTGCGCTGGGCAGCATGCGTGCTCTGGAATGACCCTTGGGAGAGCTGAGCCCTGGGAGACTTGAAGCCTCCCCACACAGACAATGGAAGACCAGACAGGAATGAGGATGGATGGATGGATGGATGGATGGATGGATGGATGGATGGATATCCACTGTTGGTTGGATAATGACCCAGATTAGATGCCCACTCTCATCCAGGCAGGCACTCAGTTCTTCCCAGCAACTTAAAAGGACAGGAGAACCCCTCTTTGATTGAGATAGTTTCCATATAAGGCACACTAAATTTGTCTATTAAAAGTTTAAATAAATTTATATATTTTATACTGCTAAATTTGTGATCTGAAATACATGTCCATTATAAATAGATAGCTAGATGGAAATGGGGTATAATATTTTATATATTTAAATTATGTGCATTCTCTATTTTATATTCGTGGTTTGGAAATTTGCTGGGAAGTACACAATTAGGAGAGTGGGCTTTTCTTTTCTATCTATGATAAAAGCTCAAGAGGGTAACCAGAAAATTATCACATTGGTTCCAATAAGGAAAATAAAAAGAAAGTCTGTGCATGTGTATATGTGTGTGTATAGTGTAGACAGACAGACAGACAGATATCTTGAGCTATCACCTGTCTGCCCAGAGCAGTTCTTGTAATGATGGGGGAAAAGCCAGAGGGCCCCTAAAGCTTCCTTATGAATCTGAACAGTATATCTCCGGGGGTCTCCATTCTACTTCTCCAGCCTTAACTATGCACTTAATCTTGTGTCCTCTTGTGCTGTCACAGTGGGTGGGGGGAGTTCCTGGTGTACCTCCAAGGCTGGAGCCCACTTTCTGAAACAATTAGATGGTGAGTGGGAAACACTGGCTGAGTTTGGACCAGCAAGTCTTTTTCTCCATTAATGACAAAGCATGAATAAATCAAAGACCATTTCTGAAAGCTTTGAGATAAAGCATAGATCTTGGGTTTCCATTTCTAGGAAGAAAACGCAATACATTTATTTATTAAATGTGAGAGAAAAAAAGAAAAATGTTTCTGGTTTCTCTTAGGAGTCACTTACACAAAGAAAGAGGCAGACTTTTGCATGGCAACCAGCTAGAAATTTTCATTATGAGAGGCAAAAGGGTGACGCGCCTGAAAGCATGAACCCCGCCGGAGCCAGGTAGCATGGGTTCAAATCCTCGCTCTGCCTCTGGTGGCTTCTGTAGCTCAGGTTTCCTTTTTGTAAGGTGGAGTTTATCACAGTAGCTTCCTCCTGGGATTGCTGTGAGGATTAAAGGAGTAAAGAACCTCGGCACCATGGGGTCATTTGTTATTTGTTTTAAAAGGTTAATGTGCTGAGTGAGACCACCGGCTTACTTGTCAGCACTCAGGCAGAATTGGGAATAGCCCAGAGAGCAATATGGGAGATTCAGATGAAGAATAAGGAAGAATTTGGCAAGTTTTTGTTGTTTTTTAAGTTCTGGAATAGTTTGCCGAAGAAGTTACAAGGGCTTGAAAAACAGATGCCTTTAAAAGCAGGAGAGTTACGTTTGACCCGGTTAATTTCAGTCTATGGCCCTCTCCCGATGAGCTCTGACCTTCTTTATCTGGATGCTTGGAATTTCATTTAGTTGTCAGTTTCTTCCTCTACTACTACTACTACTACTACTACTACTACTACTACTACTACTACTACTACCTACTACTACTACTACTACTACTACTACTAACTACTACTACTACTACTACTACTACTTCTTCTCCTCCTCCTCCTCCTCCTTCTTCTCCTTTTTCTTCCTCTTCCTCTTCCTCCTCCTCCTCGTCCTCCTCCTTTCTTCCTCTTCCTCTCCTTCTTTTAAGATTATTTATTTATTTATTTATTTGAGAGAGAGAGAGCGAGCTTGAGCGGGGGGAGGGGCAGAAGGAGAGGGAGCAGCAGATTCCCAACAGGGGGAAGGGGCACTGGGGGAGGTAGGGAGGGGTCTCGATCCTAGGACCCCAAGAGATCATGACCCAAGCCAAAGTCAGATGTTCACCCTACAACCTACTGAGCCACTCAAGGTGCCCCTAGTTGTCAGTTTCCTCTAAGCCTAAAATAGCTATGTCACTGGTGATGATGGTGGATGAGCAATATGGGAGATTCCTAATCTCTGTCATTTTCTAAACATGCTTTTGCCCTGATGGGCAGACCAACTGCAGTTTAACTACTTAGAGAAGAGACAGTCAGAGGTGATTTAGTGTTCCAGGTGATAAAGATTGACAAAGAGCATTCTGATGCTCATTTTGACTATTCAGGATGATTTTCCATGTGAGTTAATGCTATTGAACAGAATAAAAAGTTTTCCTAAACCCAGGTGTATGATTTGATACATGTTCCTCAGGTGTTTGAAAAGTGTCACAGGACAGAAAAATTAAAATAAAAATTTAAAACTAGGTTCCTGGAACATTTGTGAGCTGCTAGTGGTTTGCCACCAGAAACCAAAAACAACCCGTGGTCAGCTAATCTTTTGGCCACAACTAATTCAAAGGACGCTTTGAGATACGGGTTCCACATCACAGGGCCTGGTAGGTTTTATAGGGACCTCTTCCCTGTAGATCGATATATTTACAATCAAAACCAGGCAATCTGTAAGAGTTATATTTGACCCCAGTGTTGTCACCATACAAAGAGTAACATGGTATTTGATCTGTATTCTATTCAAATCATACAGTTGACAGGACCTTAACAACATAGAGGTCGGTCCCTTCACCCATTTTATAGACAGGAAAACTGAGGCTCTAAGAGCTTAAGAGCTTTATCCAAAGTGAAACTGATGGCAGAGCTGAGATAGGAGCCCAGAACCCCTGCCTAGCCCTCCCTCCTCTTCTCACGCCGCTCTCCTCCTCCCTCATGACACCCTGGAAACAGTTGTCTGAATTCTGTTCTCCTAACAGGGCAGGCTTACTCCTACGTTGGACCTTGATATACTTGTTCTTTCCTCTGCTTTTCTCCCTCCTTCTTTTCCTCTGCTTTTCACATATTCCTGTGGCTTCTTCTGTCAAGTGTCACTTCATTAGGATCTTTTTAGAGAGGCCTTCCCTAAAAACCCACCAGTCACTCTCAATCAAATCACCTTGCTTAAGTTCCTTCCCAGCACTTGAATCTCTGAAATTATCTTCTTTATCAATTATTTCTTTTTCCACTGTTGTCTGCCCGCCATTCACAACCTCCTGAGACCTGAGACCTTACCTGTCCTGTTTCTTGCTGTATTTCCTCCTTCTGGGACAGTTGGTGCCTGGGAGAGCGGAGGTGCTCAATCAACACTGCTGAGAACAAAAAGGAAGAAAAAACATTTTAAGAGCCTTTCTGTTTACCTGGATCGTTTGATTACGCTATGCTGCAACTTTTAATTCATGTAGCATAATCGTAATGCCTACTATTTATTGAGGATGTGCTATATATTCAAAAGTTATGTTGGGCCTTTTTGCAATCTTATTTCATTTGAGCTTCACAACAACCCTAGGTGGTAGGTATAATTACCCCTGTTTTACTGATAGAAGGCTGAAGCTCAGAGAATTTAAGTGGCTCAGACAAGTTGTGAAGCCCTGTTCCAACCCCCGAGTTGAAAGTGATCATACGTAAGACTTGCAACATGCTTTATTTATTCTATCTGTTCCCAAGGGTTCAATATCAGGGCCATATCAGTAAATACGATGACAGAACAGGTTTTAACTTCACATTAATAATGAAACAGTGGGTTGAAAGTACAAAGATGCTTATAATTACAGTGATCTTTGAATGTTCAAGTAAGCTTTGGCCTCCTCGTTTGTTGAGGTTTTGATTGGTTTGTTGTGTCTCCTCGGGCTCAGGAGAGGGAAGGAGAAAAAGCGTTTGTTGGTGAGGAGAGAGAGCTTTTGACTGAGGCCTGACAGGCCAGGAGGAGCTGATGCAAAGTTTTGGGTTCAGCCTGGCAATTGCACAGGAGGCCTCTGGCTGTAGGAAATGGGGTAGGGGCTTATTCAGGTCGTGAAGCAGGACCTGTCGCCCCAGTCTTGTTCTCTGTTCTGACTGCTAATTACTGAGCCCTCAGCTCCCCGACCTGTCATGTGGAGGGTTGTGGAAATGTTGGCTGACAAACAGGTGGGGAGATGACCGAACATTACTTTGGGCTGGCAGAACTTGTTTTGACTCTTCTCAGGCCAATATAACTCTCTGCCTTGATTCTTACAACCTGGTCGTTACTGGAGAAGGGAGGTGTGCAGGGGACGGTCAAACAGTTGTTCACTTCAGCTCAAGGATGGTTCCAGTCCATCCAGAGGGCACCAGGGGGAGAAGGTTCAGGAATGATGTCACTGGTCAAGTCGGTTGCCTTTAATCCTGGCCATGCTCATAGGCTTCAGGTGTAGACACTCAGGCCCACGTGTGACCCCTGGTGGGCAGGCACCAACCCCCACAGGCCCTCTCCCTCACTCCACTCTCTCTGCCCTCTCACCCAACTCCTCAGTCTTTTACAATATGTGACCACCACTCCCTTCTTGCTTGCCTACCTCTCAGAGGGCAGATGCTAAGAGTCTCCTCCCCAGCCTCAAGTTCTATTGCAAGAGCCTGCTTGCAGGTTTGGAGTTTCTGAAAGTGTGGTGTCCACCACATTTGTTTTTATCCAAATATCCTGTTTGGAAAAACCCAGGATCGATGTTCACCTATAGTAACACAGATGTGTAAAAAGGATACCCAAGGACTCAATGCAAGGGAAGGAATAATAAGTTTTAGGCCCATCTAGAGCATCTTTCGTGCTAAGTAGAAGGACTGAGGAGAACCATCGTGAGCCAGCCTTGAACTCTGTGAACTGGTGGGACACATTTGGAGCAGTGAGCTGCCGTGAAAAGAGACAAAGCTGGATTTTAAAATATGTTCATGGTCAGAGGAAAGAGCACTACCTGTGCCTCATATGTTAAATGAGAGGGGCGACATATTTTTCTTGAGCAGGTTACCTAGCAAGTTTTAGGATGGGAACAGGGGAGAAGAAAGTAGAGTGTGAAATCGTAATGGAACATGTGGCTTTTAGGAGGGAAAACAAAGGAAAAGGCCAGGAAGGAAAGCAGGGCTGGAGTTCCTCGGAGTGGGGCTGTGTAGGATTAGAAGAGAAGGGAGGCTGGCTTAGGGAACCTCTGCTACCTGACCCCGGGGGTGCCACTGTGCCTGGGGAAGCAGCGTGTGTTTCTAAAGTCAAGGGGGGACATGGGGCTCAGCTAGGAAAGGACTCATATGTGTTAACTGAGATTTTCCAGAGCTCAGGGCTGTGGAGAATAGGCAGATTCTCAGGCAGGTACCCTAAGCCCCTGTACCTGGAGTGACAAGAAGCCACAGAAGCACAGTGAGCTGTTTCCAGGTTGGCTGGTCGTCACCGAGGGTCAGAGGAAGACTCAGCTGTGGGCATGTTGTCAGTCATGTCAGAGCAGTGAAGCGTGGGTGCAGCGGTACCGAGGTGAGCATGCACCACACGGTGATGACCCATGGGCCCCTCGGGCTGGCAGAGGTTCACAAGTCCAGATGCCTGAAAGGAAGGAAGAGGGTCCACATTAGCCTCACAGAGGGCTTGAACAGGAGAGCAGATCTTTGCCATACTTTCAGGGCTTAATTCCTGTGCTGTGTTGGTCGTAGCTAATCTCTCAACAGGCTGCTTAGAGAGAAATGCAAACAGCTGACTTGACAGTGAAGCCCTTGGTGGAAAAGCAGAGATCATGTTTATCATTAGTGTTTCCCTCTGTCAAGGGCCAGAGTCACAAGTGAGGCAACTAATCGGAAGGGGCCAAAGGAAGGATGGTCTGGAACAGAATGGGATGGTTTATGTTTATGCTAACTTATCAGAGTAACAGACTGGGGACCTATCACTCTCCTGACCACTCCCTTTCACTGTACTAAAGATGGTTGGTTCTGACACTATGTTACAAGGGAAAAGCTCTTTAGGAGAAGAGGAGAGAACTAGACAGATGTTCACATCAAAACTAAGTTCCAGTCCAGTGGGGCATGCAATCGAGGCACTAGTCTGGCATCAGCGACCCACACTGCATCCAGAAAAGACAGAAATGTCGACTCCAGCGTATCTCTCAGAAGGGTCAAGGAAGGGGTCCCTGTTGAAGGTCATGGCAAGGCAAAGGTCAAGGATTCAGAAGTTTAGTCAGAATAACACTCATGACCAGTCTTGTATTTTAACAAGGAGGTAGACTCAAGGTGGGCAAGGAACTGGGTCTACCTTTGGTTTAGGTGGGGTTTACTCTATCCCCACAGCAGGGGTTGGTCCTGGTTGACTTAATACAGTGACTGGTTCCTAGGCACATAACCCAGTCTGAGACAATAAGAAAATGTTTGTTATGGCTTCTATTTAAAAAAAAAAATCGTTTCCTTTCCTATTTAATAAGACTTTTTGTTCCTAGGCAGTAGTGTGAATATGTGAAGTCTCCAGTTGCTGTAGCCATGGGGTGGAGGGTGTGGGGCCAGCTGGGCTGTGGGCATGTCATGTGGAGCCTGAGAATGGCCCCTATGTTGTAGCAAAACAGAGATGAGGACTTCAGTGGCATTGTCTGAACTGCTGGATCAAACCTGACCTGAAACATCAATTCTCACTGGATTTCAAGATGCATGAGTGAATACACTGCTTATTATTTGAGCCAATTTGAATGGGATTTTCTGTTTTTTATTTTTCAGCATAGTCTTAACTGATGGATTAACGAAGAATGAAGGGAGCAAAGCCAATAGGGGCGATGATGGGCTACAAAGTCCTCTCATTTCAGGAATCAAATTTTTTAGAAAATAAATCCTCCTGGTTTCTCTTGGGATGGTGATTTGGAATATAAGCGCAGTCCCTCCTGGGTGGGGGCTTCCCTTTGGAAGCAGCGGCCCCTACCCAAAACTGAACACAGGCTATGCAAGGCCAGTAATGACGTTCAGAAGGTGAACAGTGAGAATGTCATCACTTTGTGTTTGATTTGCTTTTTGGGCTTTCCTAAAATGGTGGGAGGTAGGTCAGATTCGCTCATGCTCTGCTAAACATTTTGCTGAATTCATCTGTGAGGTTGGAGAAACAAAATTGGCCCTTTCAGCTTGTTCTCTAACTTCCGAGAAAGTAAGACAGCCCCAAATACCACAAGCTGGCTGAGTGTGGGTGGTGCCAGGAGAAGGCGCAGAAGTGTTTCTGGTTGAAGCCCTCCCCACCACCCCATGTGGTCCTTCCAGTACGACTGTGTTCCTGAGACCGGATTTCACGCCGCAGCCTCAGCCTCCCGGGGCCACAGGGACAGATCCCCATCCTGAGGCTCTATTCCCAAGCATCCTTTGGTTGGGGCTCAAGAGGCACCCCCCCCGGGCCCCGCCCCCGTCCCCGGACCCGACTCGTTCCAATAAGAAATCACCTGCAAAGGAGAGTTGTAGGAATAGGCAGTTCCCTTCAGTGGCCTGACGTCAGAGAGCCAGGAAAGACGCCCAGTCCCGCCATTGCTCTCCCACTGACCTGCGTTCTCTCCAGGGTCCAACGCAGACGCCGAGCGACGTGTGGAGCGTGCACCGTGAGCGACACCAGTCATCCCCCAGCCTGAGCCAACTCAGCTGACCCAGTCCGGAGAGCAAGTCTGGGCTTCTGCAGAGGGGAGAGGGCGGGAAGGCACTGATTCAAAGGGCTGCGGAAGGATCCGGGAGTAGCTGCCAGAGCCGGGACTCCGGCTGGCTCTTCACACTCGTCGTCCTAATTTAGTGTTCTTCCGAGCGTGCCCGGTGAGGGGACGGGGAGCTAGTCCTGCAACAGACAGGTCTCTCCACCTCATCGCTCTCCTACTTCCTAAGAGAACTCTGAAAAATCTCACACCCTTTTATACGTCTTCAGGTTAACATCTAAGACGTTCATCCTCGGTTTAAAGGCTTTTTAAAGTGAACGGTAGAAAATATAAAACATTTGATCACACGAGTTCAGGCGAGGATCAATCACAATTGGCATAAATATTTTATAATTTTGATGAGGGAGCAGAAGGCAAGCTGAGGGCGAAGTACTGGCTGACATTCCACCATGCCCCCCAACCCCCAGCTCCTGGGCGGGGTATGTGTGACATTCCTCAGGCGCTCCAGGCTGCCCTAAAGCTAAGGGAAGGCAAAACAAATGGTTAACTAACAGAGATCACAGTGCCGCAAGACATGAGTCTCCATCAACCAGTGATTTACAAGGAAAAAGCATTCTCACCAATAACCTAATTTTCGGAGACCCGTAACTCAATTTTCTGGAGCCCTAACATTACCCTCCCTTCCACGAGTGGTGTGGGAAACAGGCATAAAGAAATGTAAACGAAGTTAAGTTTCTCTAGGACCTGCAGCCTATTGACAAGGACTTGTGATAGGAAGAGTATAACATGCCTTCAGAAAGTTCCCAACTGTCTTAATGTTAATGCCTTACTAGAAAAAAACAACCATAACTCGGTAATGGCAAAAAACCAACCAACCAAACAAACAAACAAACAAACAAACAAAACAAATCAAAAAACCTCGGTAAGGGCCAGGCCTCCAGTATCCTGTAGATCTTCTTTAGCATATGAAAGTCCTTTTGGACACTTCCCTTATTCCTTCCCGTCCCCAACTCCCAAGTATATAATCAGCCACACTCCACAAATCCAGAACCGTAGCTCTTTCTGCCCACAGGTCCTGTCCCTGTGCTTTAATAACATCCTCTTTTTGCTTCAAAGATGTCTCTAGAGTTCTTTCTTGGCCGTGGGCTCCAGACCTCACCAACATTCCAAAATTACATCAATAAGACTTGCTGAACCAAATATTAACTACTTATTAAATAAAGAGAATCAAATCTGAAAGAAAAAAAATGTTTACCCATGAGTTTTCTTTCATGTTATTTCAAAGCATTTGGTGGTCTCAGAAAACATTCCAGTAACAGGCTAAAGAGTCTCCATCACAAATCGGTATCATTTCAGTTATTCTGAATTCGGAGCATGTCCCAAACACTGCATTCAGACGCAGCTGCAGGTCCAACAAAGCTCTGGGTAAGATAGGACCCTAAGTGTTTCAGGACTTACCATTCAAGAGGCAGGCAATCCGGAGTACTTGGAGCTCAGTGCAGGCCCTCATGGTAAGATCTGGGGAGAGTGAGAGGCCAGCCTCTCTCTGATGAAGGGGAAAACCCCACAGTATTGTTCCCAGGTGGATCAGCTTGATAAAAGAAATTGATTCCTTCGAAATGATCAGTACCCCTTGGGAAGTCTTGGTGTGCCCCTCAGGTACCCGCATCCTGGCATCAGGGATAGTTCAGGACAACAGGGTTCTGGGGGAAATGCAGCCAGATTTCCTTACTGGCTTCTTCAAGGCTCTGGGAGGGCCCACAGTAAAGAAATGCATCCCTGTTAAACCGAAGATTTTTCCAAAAGTACTTATTTATTTTTTATTTAACACTTTTTAGCATTACCATAAAATCTTTTTGGCATAGTGTTCTTAATGGCATTCTACAGATAATGAACTTGAGGTTAAGTCACTGAGTGCTCTAGGCCAGGGGTCTGCAAACTCTGTAAAGTGTCAGATTATAAATTTTTAAACTTTGAAAGCCATTTGGTCTCTGTCGTGATTACTCAACTCCACTATTCTAAGTCGAAAGCACCGTGGATAACTCATCAGTGAATTAGCTGAAGGTTTTTAAAAAAAAAACCAAAAAACCCCCAAAAAACCCCAATACTCTATCTACAGAATCACGCAGTGGGCTGGTATTTGGCCCACAAACTATATGTACTTTGACAAGCTCCTCATTCGGCCATATATCTAAGGTGATCTGAAGCCAGGTCTGATGACCTCACAATGCCAACCGTGTCCCCATATCACTCTGAGGAGGTGTCATGGAGAACGCCATCAAGGGAGGCTACCGCACAGGAGACAAACCTCATCTCCTTGGGCATTTTGCCAAGGGCTGGCCCCTTCCAGCTTAGCTGGTTCTGAGGCCACGTGGGTCTCTCCCTCAGTATTCCAGAGCACCTGCCATCACCCCCAACTCATCTTTAATTAGACATCAGTGTGGACCTTCTGGCCCAAAGAGGAAGTATCTCCCATAGGCCCCAGGTGCCAAGTACAAAGCGAAGTACACAAGAGATGTTTTAGGACAAACCAACACCACATACAGCTCTGAGCTCAGTCAGGCCCACCTGGAGTTCTTTCTCTTATTGTTGAATAAGCTGGTCCTCAGTCAAGGACGTCTGAATATGCTAGGTATTGGATTGGCTACTGTAGTTCTTCAAAGCTTTCAGAATGCTGAAGAGTACTCATAAACCTCTGCTTGTTGCCAAGGTACAGGCGTTTACTGGGAGAGGATGGCCATATGTAACCGGCACTGATTCGAAGGCATATTCTGTCGTAGGACGGTACTTGGGAAGAACTTAAGAGGGTTCATTTTCATTTTTGGATAGAATCAAATGATGGCCATTATTTCTTGGGTGGAGATTGCTCCCTGGAAGTCATCTTGGGGCAGCTGCAAAATACAGAAGTGTGTCCAGCAAGCCCCAATCACAGGGCCCTTTGCAGAGGCCTCCATTATATTGTTAACCTCCATAACGATAGAACTATTTTCATTATAGCTAAGAATGGTAGGCAGGGGTCACATTTTAAAAGCCTAGAGATGGCATGCTAAGATGTCAGATTGGATACTGCAGGGAACCGCTAAGAAGGGGAGTGGTTACCCCAACGTACATTTAAACATACATTGGGCAACAGGATGAGTGTGAGGAAGGCAGGAGGGTCCTTAGAATAGTTCTTAGAATAGTCCAAGAGAGAGATGAGAGGCTGTGATTGGGGGAGGAGGGGGTGATGGAAAAGAGAGCCATCAGGGATAACTCATATTGCTATTTAAATTGTAGTCTGAAAATCAGCGAAGTGGATTTGTGAGGAAAATGCTAAGAACAAACAAGGCTTTTCTTGGGAGGAGTGGAAAAAGATTGCCTCTCATGCTGAAATGCAGAATTAAGCTAAGCAGCAAGGCTCAGAGTGAGGAGGATGGAGACTATAGTTAGCAGGCTTTAGTCCCCACTCACTATTTGCTATGGACACCTGAGTTTTGCTCAATATTATGAAAGGTGTGGGCAAATGAAGCTTCGAGCCTCCTCCTCTATTTCCAAGCATATCAGCACCCTGAGCCCTTCTTGTATAGAAATTCTACACATTCAATGCAATCCCTATCAAAACACCATCAACATTTTTCAGAGCTGGAACAAATAATTCTAAAATGTATATGGAACCAGATAAGACCCTGAATAGCCAGAGGAAAGTTGAAAAAGAAAATTATAGCTGGTGGCATCACAATGCTGGACTTCAGGCTCTATTACAAAGCTGTCATCATCAAGACAGCATGGTACTGGCACAAAAACAGACACATAGGTCAGTGGAACAGAATAGAGAACCCAGAAATGGACCCTCAACTCAATGGTCAACTAATCTTCAACAAACCAGAGAAGAATATCCAATGTAAAAAAGACAGTCTCTTCAACAAATGGTGTGGGGACAATTGGTTGGCCACGTGTAGGAGAATGAAACTGGACCATTTTCTTATATCATACACAAAAATGAACTCAAAATGGATGAAAGACCTCAATGTGAGACAGGAATCCATCAAAATCCTAGAGGAGAACTCAAGCAGCAACCTCTTTGACCTCAGCCACAGGAAGTTCTTGCAAGACACATCCCAAAGGCAAGGGGAACAAAAGCAAGAATGAACTATTGGGGCCTCATCAAGATAAAAAGCTTTTGCACAGCAAAGGAAATAGTCAACAAAACTAAAAGGCAACCTACAGAATGGGAGAAGATAGTGGCAAATGCCTTATCAGATAAAAGGTTGGTATCCAAGATCTGTAAAGAACTTATCAAACTCAACACCCAAAGAACAAATAATTCAATCAAGAAATGGGCAGAAGACAGGAACAGACATTTCTGCAAAGAAGACATCCCAACGGCCAATGGACACATGAAAAAGTGTCCAACATCACTCGGCATCAGGGAAATACAAATTGAAACCTCAATGAGATATCACCTCACACCAGTCGGAATGGCTGAAATTGACAAGTCAGGAAATAACAGGTGTTGGCGAGAATGTGGAGAAAGGGCACCCCTCTTACATGGCTGGTGGGAATGCAAGCTGGTGCAGCCACTCTGGAAAACCGTATGGAGTTTCCTCAAAAAGCTAAAAATAGAGCTACCCTACGACCCAGCAATCACACTACTGGGTATTTACCCACAGGATACAAATGTAGTGATCCAAAGGGACACCTGCACCCCAGTGTTTACAGCAGCAATGTCCACAATAGCCAAACTATGGGAGGAACCCAGATGTCCATCAACAGATGAATGGATAAAGAAGATGTGGTATGTGGTATGTGCATACACACACACACACACACACACACACACACACACACACACACACTGGAATATTACTCAGCCATCAAAAAATGAAATCTCACTATTTGCAGTGATGTGGCTGGAACTAGAAGGTATTATGCAAAGCAAAATAAGTCAATCAGAAACACAATTATCATATGACCTCACTGATGTGATGAATTTAAGAAACAAAATAGTAGATCATAGGGGAAGGGAGGGAAAATAAGATGAAATCAGAGAGGGAGACAAAGCATAAGAGACTCTTAATCATAGGAAACAAACTGAGGGTCGCTGGAGGGGAAGTGACTGGGGGGATGGGGTAACTGGCTAATGGGCATTAAGGAGGGCATGTGATGTGATAAGCACTGGGTATTACATGCAACTGATGAATCATTGAGCTCTACCTCTGAAACCAATAATACGCTATATGTTAATTAATTGAATAGAAATAAAATTAAATTAAAAAAAAAGAGAAATTCTAGAGCCACCCTTACCAGTAAGCATTCTATAAAATACATGGTTTTTGCAGCAAGAACAGTAGACTTCAAAACGAACATCAGTGACTCTGGCTTCTTGCTTAAATATAAATGAAATAATCCTGCTTGGTAATCACTATCACAAACACAGACTAATATTTAGATGGCTCAGCTCTAGACAAAAAGATCAAACAGGTATGTTTCACAACAAAGAATGTTAACTACAAAGGAACACTATAGAGAAGCTCTCCTAGCTTAGTTGTGACTGTTTCCAAAATAGCAGCTGAGGCAGCCACCTTAAATATGGATATCCTTGTGGAAGGCAAGCGTCCGTTCTGCCCTCTCAAAGCCTGCCAGGACTTAGAGACTGCGTCGCAGATCAGTGCCACCCATGGTCAAGGGGCCAAGAACTTTGGGTAATTGTTGAAACTTTACCGATTGTCTCCAGGGCATATCAGATGCTGGCAGAGAGCAGCAGGTAGTAACTCACTGCTTTCTTCAAACCTCTCTCCTTTCGTTCAGGCCAGTTCATTAGCTGCCAACGGGCTGCAGCCTCCTCTCCACGCTGTGGCCACCTGACACCGCTTTGGGCTTTGCTCCTGTACCACTGGAACTCTGTGGCAAAATCAGATCCAAGTGAGCCTTATCACAGGTATTACAGGGTGGCCTGTTCTCAGGTTTTAGATGCTCGGCGGCCTTTGGCTTTTCTTTCTGCGGCCGCCATTCTGGCTATCTCCCTGACCTGCCCTCTTGGGCTGTAACTTCTAACCTATCCATTGAATGCCTACCACAGACTAGACTCTCCGTGGGGGCTCTAAGATGCTCAGGGCATGGGCCGTACCCTCAGGGATGAGACAGGTCAGCTGGGGAGAGAGGAATGTACACATAGAACACTCTCTTAACAGCATGTAATTCCACATTCTCTAGTCTCCTAGGGAGGCCCTCTCCATGTGTCTGTTGGATATCAGTGCTGAATCAGAGGTACAATGTGAGAAAATAAAATATTTCTTCTTGGGGGTCATAAAGAGTCATCTGTCCTATTTATGGGGAAAATGTAGAAAAATATGGATAATGTGTACCTGGCTGGGTGTTTAGGGAATAGAAAACGCTCATACATGGGGACGATATATCTTTCACTAAAGGTCATTAGACTTGTTTTTATGCCATATAAATGTTAGCTCTGTGTGTGTGGTTTTTTGTTTTGTTTTAGAATTTAAAGATTTTGGAGGGGGGTGGGTAACTAGTCCCTGGGATCATAACAGGCATCTCTAGGAATCTAGGTAAATGCAGGTAGGGATGGAACAAATGTCTTATTTCAGTGTAAAACCTGAACAATATGGTCCCAACGAATCCTATCCCTTTTTTAGTTTCTTATCCCTTCCCTGCAAGGTAACACAGGAATGATTCCAACAGAAAAAACGACCAGAACTCCCAAGGGAACTTCCAGCTCTTTTGTTTTTCTTCAGCCATGGATGTCTCTACCTTGAAGAAACTATATTTAAGACCCTGGTAAGACTTGGTTACAAAGCATTCCGTTCAGACTTTTGTTCTGGAAGGGAGAAAAAAAAGCAGTTCCAAAGAGCTGGTATTACTTTTTTGTTGGAGGCTTCTGAGCTCTGAATGTCGAAAGAACATTCTGCTAATTAGTCAGACAGCCGGTGAGTTGGGGCTGCTTGGTTTTTAAGGGAATAGGCACCAAGTGTAAGTATCTCTGACAGTTGGGATTTCTGCTTTCAGTTTGCTAACACTGAGTTCCTCTCTGTTGTGATCAAAAAAGTCCAGCCCTTCTGTGGTTCCAAGCAGCACTGAATATTTGAACACAGGCCTGTGTGTGGGATGGAAGAGGAAACTTGCTAGGAGATCAGGTCTGGGGTAAACAGTAGGATTGAGTAGTGGGAGAAGGGACTGTATCCCTGTAGACACCACAGAGTGGATCAGAATTTCTTGGCTCATTTACCCAAGGCCTTTGGCCTGGGGTGGTTCATTGCCCTTGGTGGTCTTTAACTTTTTCTTCTGTTCTGGGACTTATTTTATACCAGGAGCTGTAACATAGATGTTAAAATCAAACAGGCATGAGTTGCAGTCGTGAGTCTCCCTGCTTACTTTGGGTAAGATTCCTAAGGTCTTAAGTCTCAATTTTTCATCTGTAAAATGGGGATAATAATAGCATTTAAGGTTACTGTGAGGGTTGACCATATAAAGTATAATAAGTACGAAGCCATAGTGGGCGCTCAGGAGCTGATTTCCTCTCTGGTCCTGACTTTGCCACTTAATAGCTGTGAGACTGTTAGCAAGTCATCAAAATGTTCCTGGCCTCAGTTTTCCTCACCTTTAAGTTGGGTAGGAGGAGGACACAATGATAACATCTGCTCACTTGGATGTCCTAAGGTGTGTCAGGTTTGTGTCTGAGATGCCAGGGGGATGTCTTCTCGGACATGGGAGGTAGGAGTTGGAGGTGGGAAAACACTGCATACTCCTTGCAGGTGGACATTCTGAATGCAAATAGTAGTTTTTTTTTCTTCCTTTGGAAAATGTGATGGCTAATTATTATGTATCAACTTAATGGGGCTATACAGGGTGCCCAGACATCTGGCCAAACATTATTCTAGGAGAGTCTGTGAGCATGTTTCTAGATGAGATTAACATTGGAATTAGTAGACAAGGTAAAGCAGATTGCATTACCCAATGTGGGGGGCCCCGTCAAATATGTCGAAGGCCTGAATAGCTGCAACAGGCTAACCATCCCAGGAGTAAGTGGAAACCCCTCCTGCCTGACTGCCTTCACACAACTGCCTTTGTCTTTCCCTGCTTTTGGACTTGAACTAAAACAGCGGCTCTTCCTGTGTCTTGATCCTACACACCTTCAGACTGAGACTTACCCCATCAGCTCTCCCAAGTCTCCAGCTTGCGATCTTGGAACTTGTCAGCTTCCATAACCGCATGAACCAATTCCTTATAATAAATCTCTTGTGGATGTATTCTATTTCTCTGACTAATGCAGAAGACCTCTCATTTGTCACTCTTTCCTTTCTCTCTGCTTCTGTCTCAATCCAGGCTCTTCTCACCCCAGATATGAACACAGCAGAAAATGAATTTTTGCTTTCAGCCCTCAGATGAGTCTTTCTAAAATTTCAATTACCTTTTGTCTTTTTGCTACTCAAAAACCCAAAGGCCCCATCACCTAGAAAGAGCAAGGATCCCTCAGTCTGATATTCAAAACCCTCTACTCTGGCCCACTTTATTGCACTTCCCACCCCTTTCCCCACAAACTGTCCACTTATCCGCTAGGATCTCAACACTATTTTCCAAGGAATGTGCGCTTTCTCAATTCCCAGCCATTGTCTATGGGATTCTTCCTGCCATTCATGCCTTTCCCTGCAGCCTATCCTACACAACCTCATTTTTGCCTTGAGACAGTTGTAGCCATTGCAACCCATTGGCTTGGGAAACAAGTGACTGAGTTTCTGAGCTCAAGAATGGTCACAATAAGTGAAGCAGGGAGGTGAAGCACGTTTGATGGGGAAATGATTTGGTGATAATGGTAGCATATTTTTGTTGGTTTGTTTCTCCTTTCAAGATCACACTAGATTTCATGAAAGAGATGTTATTCAGGGGAAATATTCTTTAAAATCTTCTTCTCTGATGGTCATCTGATAATCTTCTTGAAATCTAATTTAAACAGTGGAAATAATTTAGGTTTTTTTCTAGTTAGAAAAGAATAGAGAATAAAGGAATAAAAAATTTTAAAAGAAGAAGACTAGAAAGAAAGATATAGAGAAGTAACAACTACCTGTATTTCCCTTCTGGCTTCACAAAGGACATTTTAAACTTTTTTAAAAAAGGGATTATGTCATGTATATACTTTTATACATTTTTATACATCATATTCAGCAATATCTTGTGACTGTCTCTTTTATCAATAAATACAGATCTAAATAATTAATATATTTAATGACCATTTAGGAGTAGAATAAAACGTATTTAATAATCCTGTCCTGATAAACACTTAGCTTATTTCAATGCTTCAGTTTTGCAAACAACCCAATCATGTATCTCTAATTATTTTCTTGAAAGAAATTAATTCTCAATGTGTGATGTTATAATTTGTATAGTTGGGTCTGGAAAATTGTATTGATTTTTGCTTTTTAAAAATTTTTAAAAAAGATTTTATTTATTAGAGAGAGAGAGAGAGAGAGAGAGAGAGAACGAGTGGGGGGAGGGGCAGCAAAGAGGGAGAAGCAGACTCCCCACTGAGGAGGGAGCCTGATGTGGGGTTCAGTCTCAGGACCCTGAGATCGTGACCTGAGCTGAAGGCAGACACTTAACCACCTGAACCACCTAGGCACCCCTGCATTGATTTTTAGAGACAAAATTTGCAGGTATTCATTGTAAACAGAAGAAAATAGATAAGAAAAACAGGATAAAATAACCCACAATTCTATCCCCCCGGTGATCAGCTCTCCTGAGGTCTTGATAGTACTGCATCCCAGAGCTGGCAGAGTACTTCCTGCAGTGTTCTGATCATTTCCTTCTATTTTCCTATTTAACCAAGTGGTCAAAAGTTTATCTGGATATGCATGTTGTAAAGTCCGTTGATGTCTTCACATTTTATGCATCATCACTATTTTTCTTAGAGCTTATAATTAGATATTTCAGCAAAATCAAGGTTAATTCTAACATGAGACATTACAAATATCAGGACTGAAAATCATGTCTCTACTGATCTGTGTCTTAACATCCATATATATATAAAAAAATTTTTTTTAGCTTCAGGCTCCTGACTTGGAAAATGATACGATGCCACAACGCTGTGTCACCTTCCTCCAGACACAGAGTTCATCATGCTGGGATCATGTGTTAGGAAGTTCCCATCCACCCACATCATCGCTTTTTGAGGAAACAGGACTTCTGCCTGGGTTATTCCATCTTTATATTGTCCTCCTTCATTTCCTTGCCATTACCCAGGACACATCTAGTGAGCACCCCGAGTTTGGGGAGCCCCCTCACTCCTTTTAGATGTCCTCCTGCATAGTGCAGTGTTGGCTTATAGTAGCTACTTACATAATCAAGTTTGGAATCCAATTATCTATTAGAACAACAACAGTAGGACAGGGAGAGAAACAGAGACACGTGACTTTGGGGGCCTTGGGCACTTGTGCCTTCTTGGGGCCCTTCTTCCACTTTAAAAAAAACAAAGATTTTTTAAAAAATTTTTTTAAAGATTTTATTTATTTATTTGACAGAGAGAGATCACAAGTAGACAGAGAGGCAGGCAGAGAGAGAGAGAGGAGGAGGCAGGCTCCCTGCTCAGAAGGGAGCCCGATGAGGGGCTCGATCCTAGGACCCTGAGATCATGACCTGAGCTGAAGGCAGAGGCTTTAATCCACTGAACCACCCAGGTGCCCCCCCCCACCCCGCAAAAAACCCAAAGATTTAAAATCATATTGTATAATTGCACTGGGAGAAAGGCAAATAGAATCCAGACTGGATTTATTATTACATATTCATTATTATTTTATTCCTTTTTCTTCTTGCTTTAAAAGAAATAAAACACATCCATAGGCAATGAGTCTAATGGAGAAGGTGCCCATCTGTGTGTTGAAAGCTAAGAACAAAGAAATGCACTTCTAGAGGGAAATTATTCTGGGATTAGCCAGGGCTTTTGACTTCTGCAATATTCTTTGATAGCTTGCTATCATTCCCACAGTAGCTTACATGCACTAGTCTCATGGAAGCAACACACCAGCCCTCTGTGTTAATTACGATTCTTATTTCTCATTTTACATGAGTAACCAAGGCATACAGGGCTGAAATTAAAGCTCAAGTCATATGGTTAGTGAATGGTGGATTGGGATACCATTCACTGCATACATAGTTCTTGGCCAGCTGCTGTGTATCAGACACTGTCCAGGCCCTGGGAAACGTCAGTGAGCACGCCCTGCTCTTACGAAGTTTCATCCTCTGTCTGATTCCATAAGCAGCTCTGTGTCTTGTGATGGACAGGCAACGATGTCTCACTCCAAAGGGAGGGGAGGCTGGTCCCTGAAGGCAGATGGGTGAAGCCAGAGGCTTCCTGTGGGATGTGGATTGAGCCTAGAGAACAGATGGAAGGAGGGGGGAATGGTGCAGCAGAGGGAGCTCAGAGTGGGCCGCTCAGGAGGGGAGACCCTGTCTCTGAGGCAGCAAGTTCAGTCTGGCTCAGGCAGGAGACAAGAAGGCAGAGCCCAGACGCTCCAGGGCTGAGGGCCCAGGAGTTTTATTTATCCTGAGGTTGGAAGCATTCAGCAAAGGGTTGTCAGCAGAGATACTGAGAATGATTATATAGCCAGTGTAGTAACCAAGGTAAGAAATGACAAGGGTGGTGGAGGCAGAGAGAAGTGAGCAGTTGGAGAGAGTATGAGGCAGTAGAATGTGCAGGGCTCAGTGTCCAAGTGGATGTTGGGGGGAAGGAGGCAGTTCAGGTATCATGCCCGGACTTCTGGAATGCACAGTGATCGCTCTTCCCTCCATGTCTTTGCACAGGGTGCTTGTTGCTTCTGACCAGACCCTTTCCCCCTTTGCACGCAAATAACTCCGCTTGCCATTCCGTGCTCAGCTCGGGAGTCATCTCTCTCTGGGGAAATTCCATAGCTGTCAGGATCCAGCAGGAAGGAGGTGACACATTATTACTGAGTAATTGGGGAAAATTAGGAATGGGATTAGTTATACAGATGTGAGCAGGTTTAAGGAAACCAAAATGTGATTTTAGATTAAAAAAAAACCACAGCTAGCGGTACTGTTACCACCCCAGAGATTAGAAAGGCCCAGGGGAAGGAAGGTTACAAGAGGCCAGAGGAAAGAGATGTACATCATGGGCCACCCAGCATCCTTCAGGAGGGACACAGCCATTCTGCAGTGATCCTAGAGGAGGAATCTTGGAGAATTAGTACCCCAGCCTTACCCTCCTCCCTCGCACTTATCTTTCGCTAGGGCTCGCCACTGACCAGGTCCAACTACAACAGCAAGTACTGGAGTCCATGATGCATTGCCTACCAGCCAGCCCCTCGGCACAAAACAGTCTGGAGAGAGGACCTGAGAGGCAATGGAAGAGACCCATGAAACATTCCCAGCCCCTGGCTCAGTGAGCAGTGTCTCCTATTAGGGACTCCGTGATTCTTACCATCACAGCATTGCTCTGCTGCCCACATTCACCCCCACCCTCTAGACTGCGAGCTCTTTGGAAAGGTATTGGCCCCATCTCATCCATCTGTGTATCTTCCACACCTAGCACAGGGCCTGGGACCTAGGGAGGGCTCCGTAAATGTTGAACACATAAAGATCTCACTTAATAAAGGTCTCAAATGCAAATCGCACATAGAAAATAAATTTCTTAATCTATTATCAGCTGGTGCCTCGGTGTGGTTTGTGGCAAGAAAGAACAAGTTTCAGCATGGTAAGTTGGAAGTTAATGTCCCCTGAGGGACATGTACTTCTTGGTTTTATTCTTTTTTGGGGGGAACAGCGTGTCATCAGTCAACAAAATATACAGCAGCTTCCCCTATGGGGAAGCAGAATGCCTACCAGAAATTAACAAGTGTCTGCCATTCCTTTCTCTTTTGCACCAAACTTGCAACCGAAAGCAATGACAACATTATTTCCTGCAAATTATATAGGAGAGATCAAACAGAAAAGTGTGTTGGAAAATTAAATTTAGCAGGTCAAGCAGCAGCACAGAACTCCCAGCTGTTTGCAACTCTGCTGTGTTGATGGAATGATACAGGGCAGCCATCAGACATGCACAGGATGCCTGAAGTTGCAGACTCCAGCCCTGTGTCCTGTCCACCCTTGTGTCCCCATTTTCACAACCATCCCAGGTCACTTCCTCTTTCAACCTGTCCCACACTGAGGAAATGGGGGAAACTGTTCTGGCAGCAGTTTTCATCACATTATAATTATTCTCTAGCCCAATGTTCAAACCCTTTTGACAAGTATCTCGAATTCTGCCCTTAGTGACGTACCATCATCCCTTGTAATTGGTTCTCAATCCCACATCTATAGGTCCTCTCACTGTCTATTGTTAAAGGGAAACTTCTGTCTTCACTTCATTGAGAATTCACACTCCTTCTCATACCTAGCAGGCACTCAAGGAGGACTTCTGATTAATAATCCACTTAGCTATACCTGTGTCTCCATAGTAACTCTACACCTGGCTCAAAGTTGATGGCAGCCGTGTGCGGTGACATGGCTTCTCCCCGACTCAGCCACTAATCCTGCAGATGGACGATTTTATTCCTGCCCCTGCAAAGCCTAGAGAGCTCTGCCCTCTGTGACCAGTCAGCAGCATTGCCCACTTGCTACCTTGTTCCTCTTGGCCTCCAAAAACAGTGCAAATCAAGCTCCCGTGGTCACGGTGCACATAAACAGAGTTACTCTTCAACTTCAGAAATGTCCTGGGCACAGAGCATACAAGCCTACCAGCAACCAGATTTCTCTCTCTCCTCCATCTTGCAGGGGCATGGGGGAGATCTCCATGGCCCTACACAGGAGGCGCGCCATGGTGTGGATCTATCTGTCCTGATTGTCCTGAGTTAAGGAGGGAGTAAATGGTCCTCCATCAGTGCACAGAGCCTGGAGCCAAAGCCACAGGAATTTATGGATTCATTCCATGTCTCCTTCTCTGAGATCTTGTAGCCAGGCAGGGCTGCCATGTTGCACTGCTCTAGGTAAATGGTACCCCCTGGTGCAGTCAGATATAGTGGGCCTGGTGCCAGGCATTGCCTTGAGTCCCCCAAATCCAGTGGCTGTGCTGTTTGTCTTTGCTCCTCTGGATGCATTTATTCTTTGGTCTTCTCCACCCATCGCTTCTCGGCCTTTTGGCTAAGATCAAGTGTGGTCTTCTCCACCCTGCTCTATGTCCCAGGAAGCGGACCTGCATGGATTGCAATTCCTTTGCCCTCCAACTTCTTTTTTTTTTTTTTTTAAGATTTTATTTATTTATTTGACAGAGAGGGCAGAAGGAGGGTGAGCAGCAGGCAGAGGGAGAAGCAGACTCCCCACTGAGCAGGGAGCCCAACTCAGGTCTGGATCCCAGGACCCCAGTATGATCACGTGAGCTGATGGCAGCTTCTTAACCAACTGAGCTACCCGGGCACCCCGCCCCCACCCTCCAACTTCCTGTAGGATAGTGGGAAGCACCGCCAGGAGACTGGAAAGAGGGAATGGAGAAGAGTGGCCAGCAAACTTGCGTCCATGCCAGGTGGCTGTGAGTTAGCCACTAAGGGCCTGGCTCCTGTCAGGCAGCCTGTCCATTCAACACCCCTCTCCGGGGTCTGGCAAATGCAGATGACCCTGGTGTGACTGGCCCCAGGCTACTGTGCTCTCCTTGGTGGCCCTCATCTTTCTAAGCAGTTCCCCATTAAACTCTTTTTTTTTTTTAAGATTTTTATTTATTTATTTGACACAGAGAGAGAGAGAGAGATCACAACTAGGCAGAGAGGCAGGCAGAGAGAGAGGAGGAAGCAGGCTCCCCGCTAAGCAGGGAGCCCGATGCGGGCCTCGATCCCAGGACCCTGGGATCATGACCTGAGCCGAAGGCAGAGGCTTTAACCCACTGAGCCACCCAGGCGCCCCCCCATTAAACTCCTTTAATTCGACTCCGTTTGAATGTGTCGTTGTTGCTTTCTTGCGGTAACGCTGACTGAGGTAGTCTCTGATATTCTCCGGATTCCTCCTCTCAGGATCATTATAGAGAGGCTGCGTCCCCTCCTGAAGACAGGGCTTACGTTACTGTGGAGGAGAGGCAGACAACAAACGGATGGCAAATATAATTTATATAATTGTAGAAAGTGATAAGGGCTAAGCAACAACAAAAATGTAAATAGGGTAATAGGAGGGTCATGGTCTCGAGGAGGAGAGCTACTTACCTAGCTAGAGTGGCCTGGAAAGGCCTTTCTGAAGAGGTGACCTCTGACCTCACCGCCAAAATGATGAGAACAAGGCAGCTGCCCCAACATCCGGAGAAAGAGCATTCCTGACTGGAGTGGCAGATGGGAAGGGCCCAAATGGGAAAGAGTTAGAACAGATTGGAACCCCAGGACCAGAGGAGAGAGGGCAGGGAGGCCGGGCAGAAGGGGGTTTGGATTTTATGCTAAGGGCTCTGAGAAGGCATGGGGGCAGGGGACTTGTGACGGTCACCATCCCAATAGAAACCAGATACAAGAGTGAAAGGGTTTAACTGAAGAGAATGCAATGGAAGGACTATTGGCATAGCCGTGACCAGGGTGGAAAAGCAGCGAGGGGTGGTGCAGCAGGCAGGCACCCGCCACAGAGGGAAGCTCTTACCACCCCCACACCTGGAGGGGACAAGACGAGGGAGCGATCAAGCATCTGGGAAGAGAAGGAGCCATGCAAGAGGGGCCACCAACAGAAGCTGTGTCAGATGACTTCCGGAGGCCTCTGTGAGGGCTTGGGGGGCAGAGAGGGAGGTGGAGACTAGCAGGTCCTGAGCGGTCTGAGGGAAGGGTCCCCACGCACATGGACAACACAGGAGGTGGGGCCTCCTGAGGACGATGGAGCACATCTGGTATGAAGCAGAGACGCTGGAAAGAAGGAATTTCATTTTCCAGGGACTGCCCTCAGCTCCAATATTTGTCAGCAGACCCTAACCGTTTTCATTAGCACGAACACCTTCAGGGCTCAGCCAGGGGACCGGGGAACAGCAGACACAAGCAGGGGGGACTGTGGGAAAAGGCAAGTGCTTGCCCCACAGAAGGGCCTTCCAGGGGAACTGTCGCCAGACCCGAATTCAGGACAGCTGTCTGCTACCTGAGCCAAACCACAGCTGCAGTGGTGATGCATGCAGTCGGCTTCTCCTGCTGGCAAAACTTTCCAAAGTCCTTGCATGCCACGCTCCCGCAGCTGTGTGGGGCCAGCAAAGCCAGTCGAGCGCTCATTCGGGCTGGGGACTGTCCGTCAGCAGGCCTGTGCAGGCCAGCAAAGACAGATGGCTCCCAAACCTTTGCTCCTAAATTTAGAGGGCAGAGTTCTTATTAAGATGAAATTCTAGGGAAAGAAAACACTGTGGGGGTTATTCAGGGAAAGTAAATATATGGTCTCTCTTGTTTTCTCTCTCTCTGTGTCTCTTCTGGTTTCTGTCTCCTAGTAAGTTACATCTGGGGGGAAAAAAAACAACAATATAAAGTAACAATTCTCTTCAGAAACCTCGGCTGCCCCCCACTGGCACTAGTCTCATTCAGTGGTTTCCAAATACTCTTAGCAGCAGAACTCTAAAACAAAATCTGCCACAGACTCTTCATGTATGATACAGGTAAAACCCAAGTGGCCATTTTCTAGATACTTCCATGCAGACCCTGATTCTAATCAGTTCTAGTGGGAGCATCCTGAGTGCAGGTGTGTGTGAGGCTTCTGGAGGTATAATTTGCAAACAGCAAAATCCTCCCTTTCTAGGTGTACAGTTAGATGAGTGTTGACGGAGTGTCATAATAACACCACAGTTAAGACACGTCACCCCTCACATACCCTCAAGCCCCTTTGTAGTTCACCTTCCCACACCATTCCCTGCAGCTGCTGATCTGATTTCTGTCCCTGAAATATTACTTTTCCAGAATGTTGTATATAGAAATGGAATCATGCGGTAGGCAACCTTTTGTGTCTGGCTTCTTCCCTTTAGCCTCATGCTTTTCAAAGTCATCCATGATTTTGTACGTATCAGTGATTTATTGCTTTTCATTGATGAGACTTCTGCTGATCTTGTGTGGTTTTCAAAGTTGTCTTTCAGATTCTGATTCTTTTCTGCATAGCATATAAAGTCCCCCATTCAAATAATTTTCTTTCATTTTTAAAATACTGAGATTGAAGCCCAGGTAACACCACCGAAGGAGCACAGGTGGAGCAAGGTTGTTTGACCCTGGAAGGGTCCTCCCTAGGCCACACTGCTGGGTCAATGTTCTTCCTCCCCAGGCCGGCTCCCCCAGCTTCCAAAGTCCTTCCATCTCTTCCCAGGACTGCAGTTCCTGCGATTGTTCTAATCAAAGCAAGAGAGTACTGCTTGCCTTTCTTCTTCTTTTTAAGAGAAGGCATTTGTTCAAAAGTAAACCTAGGTTGCTAAAGGTCTCCCAAGGATAAAGATAGGTAGCTCAAACCCAAATCCCATACTAAAATTTCAGCTTTAGCCATTGCTCATTTGACCGGTTACGAGACTCTCTCAGAATCTCAGTTCAGCCAACTGACAAACAGCTGTCGCTCCCCTCTCAAAGACCACACTATCGGCCTGAGTTGGAACTCCCTAAGTTGGAACCTGAGTGTGGAGTGTGAGATGGGGGAGGAGGGGGAGTGGGGCGGTGCACAGGACACAGGTGCTCTGCTCCAGGGTTTGGACCTCATGCTGTAGCCAAGGGCACTGAGCAAGGGCTTCAGGCGGAGGCCAGGCCGTGTGGTATTCGGGAAATCCCTCTAGTATCCGAGGGAGGGAAACCTGTTGGAGGCTCCTGCTGAGGTTCAGGTGAGAGACGATACATCGACAAGACAATGGAGAGAAGAGAATCCATTTCAGAGACACATGGGATACAGAATTGATAGAGCCTGGAAGAAAGGGGACAGAAAGGAAGGTGCAACCCACCTCATTTAGCTACCTCAATAATCCCGCCTTGTAGGCACCATCACGTCCATTTCACAGATACCAAAACCCAGCTCAATGCGGTTAAATCACCTATGTGAGTTTACATAGCTGGTAAGATAAAAACCGCATCACGATGGACGCCTGGGTGGCTCAGCCAGTTAAGCATCTGCCTTCAGCTCAGGTCATGATCCCAGGGTCCTGGGATAGAGCCCCACATCTGGCTCCCTGCTCAGCGGGAAGCCTGCTTCTCCCTCTACCTCTGCCTGCCGCTCTGCCTGACTGTGCTCTCTCATTCTCTCTCAAATAAATAAAATCTTTTAAAAAAATGCATCACGGTATGGAGGTACAGCACTGAGGGATTACTCAGGCCTGTGAGATAGCGAGAAACACATTGAATGAGTTATGGAAAACTACCTTAAGAAAACCAAAAACCATGCCTTGTGAGAGCATCCCTGAGGGCTTGGAGAGCAGTGTCTGGGCAATGTGCTCCCGGTGACCTAAGGGAAAGCAGCAGACTGTAAAAGGGCTTGCCCTGTTCTCATTCTCCTCTCACTCATCCTCTTTCACTTTGTCCTTGGGCCTGCATCTGGGGAAGAGAGATTTGTATAATATCGTGTTAGCATTTGAGAGCATTTCAGCAAAGCCTGCCTCCAGCTGCCTTTTCTGACACAGACATATCCCCCACCATCAATTTATTCCTCTTGGGTAAGTGGCCTCCTCCCCATTTCCCAACTGCTTTGGAGATAAAAGAAGGCAGTGAGGGATTTATCCTTTTTCCCATAATATTGTGGCTGTAATTTAAAGCTGCCATAACTCATGTATAGAACTGTGACCATAATACCATGGAAAAAGCCATCATTCAAACCCCAGAGGAAGAAATGTGGAGTCTTGTTTCTTCCAGCTGTAAATTGCCTCCCAACCAGCAGACAGCTGTTGGCATAACCAGACAATGGAAACTAAGGTTTGGAAAGTTACTCCATGACAGATTGTTTTTTTTTTTTTCTTTCCTTTTCTCCCTTTCTCCACATCTTCACGACAGTCAAAATAGTTTTCTGTATTGGAAAGTGACCAGGACTAGATAATCGATCTTTACTGGGCTAGTACCTAACTCCCCAAATTTGGGGGATGCCCTAAAAGATTCATAGAGCTGGATTACATTTGCATGGATTAAATAGACCCTGGTCAAGTTGGGTTGGGTTACTTCAACTAGATCTGTGAGGATTCCAGCCATGAGTCTTGCAGGGATCATGGTATCTGTTTTTCTCTTGTTTGTAGGGTGGGGTGTTTGAAGCTGGTAATTTCTCCCACCCTGTTCTGGTCCATGCTTCCCAGCTGTGGGCAGACATAACAACTTATGCTATGGTTAAAATTCACTCCTCTAATCATTTTCCAGTGAGCTCATGTAGATCATGAATCCTCCCAAACCTGCTCCCCACATGTCCTACCAAATTCAGCTCTGTCCAGTATGCCAACTTACACCTAGGCACAAGCACCTTCTATGCATTAAGAACATTCTAGATACTCCATGCTCACTATATTACCTCATTTTGTCCTCACCACAGCCTTACAAGTTAGATATTATTTTCATTCCCATTTTATAATTGAGGAAATCAAGTCAACAAGTGATTCAATAAATAAGAAAAAATTCTAACCTAGGTCAGCAGAACATATCAAGCTAGTGCTCTTGCTTTTCTTGGTTCACAATTCTTTTAGGAGATAGATGTATATGACCTCTGATGAAAAGAGGAGAATACAATTCTTATAATTGTTTTTGAATGTGTAAACTTTTAAATCAAATATTACCTCAATATTTCTGAGATATTATTTACTTTTAGAAGTTGATAATTTTCTATCCTTGTGCTTGAGCCTTCAGACTTGTGAGTTCAGGCTCTAGGGTTAGATTGCTTGAATTCAGTCCCATCTCTGTTACTTCTTACCAGTGTGACTGTGAGCACTAAAGTCAACAACATCTCTCTGCCTTGGTTTTCTCATCTTAGAATGAAAATTATAAGTAGTATCCATTTTATAGGGTTGTTTTAACTTTTGAAGAGGATAAATTTATGTAAAATGTCTAACGTGGGAGTGACATATGGGTTGTACAGTTGATTGTTATACCTGCGGTCCCAAATGAAACCCCCCCCCCCCCGGGGTTTAGCCCCTATGTAGTGCCCTCCCACACTGACTCTGGCTTTGGCTGGATAACTTGCTTTGGCCAGTGAGATACTTAGAAGTGGTACAGCGCTTGCATTTAGGGGTTTGTCCTCTTGGGACACTTCCCCTTGGTGCCCTGAGCCATCATATAAAGCTAACCCTATTCAAAAGCGCAGAACCCCTGGGGAGAGAGAGAAAGAGAGAGAGAGAGAGAGAGAAGGGCCCCAGCCATCTTGAACATTCCTGTCCCAGCAGGTGCCATGTGGACCAGAAGAACCACCCAGCAGAGCCCAGTCAACCCATAAAACCCTATGAAACAATAAAGTATTTTCTTTTTTTTAAAAAGATTTTATTTATTTATTTGATATATAGAGAGAGATTACAAGCAGGCAGAGAGGCAGGCGGAGAGAGAGGAAGAAGTAGGCTTCCTGCTGAGCAGAGAGCCCAATGTGGGCCTCAATCCCAGGACCCTGAGATCATGACCTGAGCCGAAGGCAGTGGCATTAACCCACTGAGCCACCCAGGCATCCTATTTCCTCCAAAATAATTAATATTAAGACAGGGAAAGCTGTGTTCCTCAATAATCATTCAATCAACAAAAATGTGCTGTGTTCCTACTATAGGCAGAGCAACAAGGATTTGTCTCGTATTTTTAAAAAATGGTATCCCACGCCCACTGCCCCTCAAGCATGCCTTCTTGTGACTTTTTAAATTTTAAGGCTTTTTAAAAAGATTTATTTACTTGTTTTGAGGGAGAGAGAGTGAGCAAATGAGTGTGAGTGGGGGAAAGAGAGAAAGAGAGAGAACCTTCAAGCAGACTGCCCACTGAGTGTAGAACTCAACAATTGCAGGACCCTGAGATCACGACCTGAACTGAAATCAAGAGTCAACCACTTAACTGACTGAGCCAGCCAGGTGCCCCATGGCATTTTTAACTCTTAGATTTGCAAAATAAAAAAATGTAAAATTCTCATCTACTTAGAATTATTATTTATTGAGTGGCTACACTATTTATCTATTTTTTAACCTTTTAAAAATGCATGAGGGAATTAGTGCAGAACCAGACTTTATTTTTCATATAATCACTGACTCTTCTTGATAGGAAGTTGAAAAATACTCAACACTACATCAAAACCATAGACTCTCAAGGATAAAAGGGCCTTTGAAAGGCCAGCCAGTCTGCTCTACTCTAGGTAGACTTTCATCTCAGCTTCCCGGAGAGCTGCCAAGGCTCCTGTTTTTAAAGTTCTGCAAGCTACATTCCCTGCGTAGCAGCCACAAAGCCCTTTATGCACAGCCTTGGTATTTCCAGGAGAAATCATGCCACAGTATTGACTTTGCCTCCCTCTTCAGGCTCCTGCATTATGGGCTGCTGTAATTTAGGGTCATGTTTGTAGCCATGAAGTGTCATTTGGTTGAAAATCACCCACTCCTTGCTGGTGTTACACACAGCTTCTGCTGAGCGTACCAACAAAATGAGTTACAACAAAATTGTGTGGTACAGGGAACTTGCGTGCCCTCCCCACACTTCGCCTTTGACCAGGACCTCCCCACCTTTGTCTCCTAGATGTTGGTCTGACTTCAGTTGTTTCCAGGACAAATGAGCTTTAGCCTGGCATTTTTTCTCCTTCTCCATTTGCATCTTAAGCATCTTATATATAAGATATATATATATATATATATATATATATCTGCTATATGTAAACATATATGAATCACCCAATTATGGAATCAAAGGCCCAAGACCCTGTTAATTTAATTGTAAAATCAGAGACCTAGGAGGTGGCGTTTATTCCAACTTCCCACTTTTATCTGCTCTGATCTTAAGACATGAATGTGGGAGGGAATGGGGGTTAGAAAAGGACACAAAAAGCATTTGGCATGGAGACAAACATTCACAAAGGAGCTCAAATTTAGAGTTTTGACCTTGTTTGCAAAGAGTTCGTACATGCAGTCATGGATGCAGGTGTTTCTCATCCAACTTGAAACTCATGTCCTAGGATTGGCCCATACCACCTCCCAGGTGCTACGAATTAATTAAAAAACAAGCAAACAAACTCTTGTGATCACCTGAGACTAGTACAGTTACATGCCACTGTGTGTTTTGAATTAGAATTAGACCTTGGGGCGCCTGGGTGGCTCAGTGGGTTAAGCGTCTGCCTTCGGCTCAGGTCATGATCCCAGGGTCCTGGGATCGAGTCCTACATCGGGCTCCTTGCTTGGCAGGGAGCCTGCTTCTCCCTCTGCCTCTACCTGTCACTCTGCCTGCTTGTGCTCTCTATCTCTGACAAATAAATAAATAAAATCTTAAAAAAAAGAATTTGTTAATGCAAACATTAAAATATACCATGATTTGGGGATCCTGTTTTGACCATTCTTTCAAATAATAACAGCTTGGCATATATGGAGTCGTTATCATATGCTGGGCATTTAGCAGGAAATTTTACAACAATCTGGTGAAGGGGGAACTACTCCCACCCCAATTTACATGTGAGGAAACTGAGGCACAGGCACATAAAGAAATAGGCCCAGGGTGCACAGGTGATTACATACAGAGCTGGTAACTGAGCCAAGGCAGTGTGGCTTCAGAGCTAACGTGTTCAGTTCCCCAATCTGCTGTCTCAGTTTCAAAAGTCTCTGCACGTAGGAAGGATGCCTTGCATCTACAAGATGTGCTGGACCCGTAGAGATAGACAAGAAGGTGAGAGGACAGGCGTGGGATGATGCCAGAAAGGATGAAGCAGAGTGACGTGTGCAGTTGCTGAAACACACACCATAGCCCCTGCAGGAGCGGAGGTAGACGAGACAGCCTTGGTGGGATCTGCCCAGCCCAGGCCCCTCTTCCCAGCAGCTTCCCCACTGTGCTTCTACCCTGCTACTTCCTCCCTCTTGTTCCCGGCTTCGTCCCCACCTCTTTGCCCCAATATTCCCACGTGTGGAATGGCTGTCCTGAATTCTTCCCAATGGTGTTCTCCTTCTGGTCTACACCCCGGCCCCCAGCTCCAGGCTCTGGCCTTGGCATCCTCAGTAGAGGGCCGGCCAGGGTCCTGAGTCACCCATGGGAAACCCAGGGCCCAGAATTTCTGCTGCATCAAGCTGTGGCTTGACCCTTCCAGGCCCAAGGTGCAGGGAATGGAGGAGTGCGGGGTGGAAAGGAACCTGAAAGGAGGAAGAAGGCTTGTCTTGGGGCCTAACTTCTGCATATAGTGGCTCAGGGTTCCAGGACCAGGAGGGAGTGTGGGGAGACATATGTCGCCCTTGTGGGCGTGTCAGGGAAACCTGCCCACACCACACTAGCGGGCAGCACTTCCGTGTGTGCATGCAGGGTCAGGGAGATGACGTCACTGGTTAGAATGCTGGTGAGCCTGGCCCTGATCACTGCCGTGTGAATCAGGAAGTTTCACAGGCACGGAGGACACGAGCTTTGCGATGGCCTACCAAATGGTAGAGGCCTACCAAAAATTGCAGCAGGCAACAGAAAAGTAAATCACAAAATAAAACTAAGACTCTAATTAAATGCCTGCAAACCATAACAGCCCATCACCTAGCCAGCCCCAGGTCAGCTCACATGTAAATAATATTGAGTGTGGAATGTGAGGTGGGGGAGGGGTGTTCCATGTGATTTAATATGTCTGTCACAATCTTAAGCTGGCATTGAGGAAGTCATTGCTCTTGTCTTCTCTTGCAGAGTCTCCCTCCCCTTATAGAATGTCAACCAGAGAGGGCCCTCCTTCCCTCTCAGCCTTCTTTTTTTTTTTTTAAGATTTTATTTATTTATTTGACAGAGAGAGAGATCACAAATAGCCAGAGAGGCAGGCAGAGAGAGAGGGGAAAGCAGGCTCTCCGCTGAGCGGAGAGCCTGACTCGGGGCTCGAACCCAGGATCCTGGGATCATGACGTGAGCCGAAGGCAGAGGCCTAACCCACTGAGCCACCCAGGCGCCCAACCCCCTCAGCCTTCTCTTTAGCTAGCTGCCCAGCCCCATCTCCTCACAAGGCATGTCTGTGACCTTTGGTAGTCCTCTACAGTGCCACACAGGACCCTGTATTTTGCACACAGCCAATGATGTTTAGCTTTATTTATGGTATTTGACGCTGTAAATGAAAATAAATATGGTTCTTTATAAAGTGGGGGAAAAAAAAACTTCTGAGGAAGTTGGCCGTGGGGACGGGATTGCGTGTGTTAGAGGAACTGCATAGAAAGGAGGGTCATAGGTGGGCACCATGCCCTTAAAAGGGCAGTGAGACAGAGGGGGGCCCTTTCAAAGATGCCTACAAGGTCCCCAGGGTGAGCTCCTTCTTCTGGCTCCACAAATTGAAGTAATATTCCAAGACTCACAGTCTTGGTGCAGTTGGATTTCTTGCAGAAATCAGTGAGGGGATCGGGTGCGGGACTGTGGCAGGAGGCTGGCTTCTCTCTCAGCATCACCAAAACCAACCCTGCCTCCACCTACTCCCACCTGCATGTCTAACACTCCATCCCGGTTCTAGTGGCCTGGACAACTGTAAGCCTCCGAAAGGGTCTCCTGCTTCCATACCATGTTCTCTCCATAATACAGAAACAGTGGTGGTTTATAAGCATAAAGCAAATCCCTTCATAGCCGCATTAAGAATAAACACTCATCTCTCTCTTTGGGTTTTTATGAAGCCCTTATAATTCAGCCCCTGCTCCTCCCTCATCACAACCCTTCTCTCCCGAGTGTAGCTGACCCCACTGCACTGGCCTCCCTGTCTTCTGCAATGTGTCAAGGTCAAGCCCAGCCTCAGATATGGCCCTGGTGGCTCTGTTGGCCCAGAAACCCTCCCTCAGATTTTTAGGCCACCAACCGGCGATTCAGGTCCCGGTCAGTGGTCACCTTTTCAGGGAGGCCTTCTCTGATCCCCCTGGGGAAATTAAGTACCCCCCCTTCCTGCCCCCCACATCACAGGACCTCACTCTACCCTGTTTCATTTTCTTCATCAAACTTTTTGCTGTCGGAAGTCATCTTTTCACACACGTTATTCTCTTACTTTTGTTTGCTTGTGTGCCTGCCTCCCAACTGCTAGAAGGTAAGTTCCACAAGGACAGGAACTTGCTTTGCCTTTGGTTTTCAGGCCTTAGTGTGTTGCTATCACTTATAATAATGCCTAGGATGTAGTGGCTGGTCAATAAATACTTGTTGAAAGCATGAGTGAAAAAATGAATAGATGGGCCCACAGGAGTGTAGAAATCATGAGGATACTTTGAGGTTCTTGGATTGGGGATGAACTAATTTTAACTAAGTCTCTAAGGGGTCTTCAAGCCACATCTGGTTTATGTATGTATTTAATTATACCTTACCTCATTGCAAAAGAATGTGTGGTCATTTTCAAAGATACATATAGTATAATAAAATTTTTAAAGAGGAAAGAGTGGATATGGAGAGGAAATATGCATTGAAAAAAATAAGATAACATGAGAGCAAGATCAGCAATTAAAATACATACCACAGAGTTCTTTCTTCCTTGCCAGAAGTGGACTGCAAATGTGACTTTGAACTTTTAATAGCGAGGGACAGCTCATCTACACTAAAGTCCTTAAGAAAGAGAAGAGAGAATGTGTAAAATTTGACTTTTATTTTACTTTTTACCTATTAGCCATGAATTAAAACAACCACACTAACATTAAATGTGTTTCCAATTAAGTTTACTAATCTTAGGTATAGCAGTAAATATGAGTTGCTATCAGTCAATATTTATTGAACATCTGCACCCAAAGGGTTTATGCAGTTCAGCGGACTCACGTGCATTTCTCATGCTGCCCTAGTAACCTGGCAGGACCCTGACAGTCAAAACGTTTACGGGGAGCATAGACTGCATGAAGGATGGTTGGCAAGGCTCTGGGTGATGCAGATCTGACAGGGCTTACTTATTATAATCAATAGAAAATTCTTACTTGCATTTAATTAATAGGCTCCTTAATAGTATTGAGAATCATTTTCTTCATACTGTCTGCTTTCTCAACCCACTTCTCTAGAATAAAACCCCTCAATGGTTTTAATTTTTTTTCCAAAATTTACGTGTTTCTCCCAATTTTGCTCAACTTTGTTCTCTCTTTAGAAACTTTCTATGTCTCCTCCTTCCTTCCTCCCACTTCCTCCCCGTCCTCCTCTTCTTCTCCCTCCCCACTTCCTCCCCCACGAACAGTTTTGAATGGCAGTGGAGAAAGTGTCAAAAGCCATTAGAAATTCTATGGGCCATGGAATACTGGCCAAGTTGCTTAATATTTTTGTACCTCCGTTGCCTGTTTGCAAAATTGAGGATGACAATTGCACCTATCTCCCAGGGTGGTTATGAGGATTAAATGCGTTTGTACATGCGCGTGTTAGAACGGCGCCTGGCAAGCACCGGGAGACCATCAGCTATCATTATGATCACATGCCATTCTCTTTTAAAATGACCTCCTCTCTTTTTCCTGTGTCCCTCAGCAGACACTGTATTTTTTCCTGTTGTCTTGTATCTCCATGTCTCTGAATGGTACCAGAATTTCCGTCCCCTCTTCTTTATTTGGAGAACTCTTACACATCCTTCAAAACTAATCTTAGATGTGTCCTTCTGCAGAAAATCTTTCTGAATTGGCACACCCAGCTCCTCCTCTGGGCTTCCCTGGCAACCTGTGCATCCCTCTTTATCACAGAATTTAAAATACTGTGAGTTGTTATCAGTTTGCTTGCCTATCTCCAAAAGGACTGTCAGGACCAGTGCTGGAACTTGAGCCTTAATGTCTTCAATGTCTAGCCCATTGCTTGCTACATAGTGGTCACTCAGTTCAAGACTGGTTGAACTAAAATGAGTACAGAACTTGTCCCATGGGGAAAAATCAACCTAGAACATGGCAGCATTGTATTTCTCATATATTCTGTACATAAACAATACAGTATCATGCTTGCTAAAGACTAAAAAAGACTAAAAGAAACTTATTTTTATGACTTATCATTTAAATATAGGGGTACCTATCCAACTAAGGGGTGGGAAACTATTCTGGCTGCGAGGTTAACTGGAGACAATATTCCTTTTTAAAAAATTTTTTTCATTTTATTTTAAGTAGGCTCCACACCCAGTGTGGGGCTCAAACTCATGACTCTGAGACTAAATGTCACATGGTCTACTAATGGAGCCAGTCAGGTGCCCCAGCAATATTCCTTTTGCATCAAGATTCAACTGTAAGGTAATTTGCACATCTATATTTTTGGTTACACCATTTCATTAGATATTAAGAGACTTTCCGATATAGTTTCTGTAAATGACACTGCTTTGGGAGGCAGGATGTTAGTGCAAGCCAAATCCATAGTCTTTGCAGGGCATGTTGCATATTCCCCGGGCAGAGGATGACTATGTAATTTCACCAAAGAAAGGTGCGGACAGGACTGGACAGTCTGGGCAAAGCCAGTGTACTCCCTCCAAACACGGGGCTGTGTGAATTATGGTTCTTTTTCATGGCAGTTGAACTGTGATACCTCACACCCATAATGATTTGTTGGCTAGAAGATGCCTACATGCAGGTCCTTTAATTTTTCTTTGCCGCTTTCTAATTTTACTGTGATGATAACAAATGGAACCGCGGCGCTTCCATCAGAAACCAGAACATGTCCGTGAATAACTAACAGACTGCATACAGTTTTCCCAGTGAATTTTCAAAGCTAAACGTGGGTTGGCTTTTGTATATAAATTGCCAGTGCGCCTTTTCCATTCTGGTGGGAGATCTCTGAAGGGAACGTTCCAGCTGTGATGAATAACAGTCCCTCCGAAGAAGCTGGCATGAGGCATGCATTTCATCCCACTGAGTGGAACACCGCGCCCGTCGCCAAATGTGCCGGGTCTCCCACCATTAAATAAATATATACATATGTCACTTGGCTTTGTTCCCAAGTCCTAGGCTCTGTAGAAACCAAGCACTTTATTACTATTAATAATGCTATAGTTACATTAGATGCAAAGCCAAGGAATGGGTGCTGTGTCCTTAGTATCTTTGATTCAATTTCCCAATGTCCGTTACTTAATTTTTACTTACAACCTCGCTTAACTCCTCATTTGCTACGATAACAAATAGCAGTATTCTTTCCAATATAAATTGGCTCTATGCAGCCAATATTTTAATTAATGCATCTGTAAAGATAATAACATCTACCTCACAGACCAGGATAATAATAAACATTTATTATGTGGCAGGTATTTTTCTAATTACTATTAGCCCTGTTTCACAGATGAGGAAACAACTTTAGAGAGGTTTGGTGACTTCTCTCACACGGCATTGCTGAAATTTGAACCCTGACCACTATGTTCCGATGCTTCTCTATGGAAGTGAAGCATAAAAGCACTGTTCAATAAGTCTTATTTTCTTTTTTCCAGGAAGTGACAGGCTCATAACTATTCTTGTGTATAGAGAAATTTACTAGAGAGAACACTCATTAGTGATGTCTCAATAACTATTGTGAAGATTATTTCTTTTTGAAAAGACATTTTAAAAAAATGACTCAGGTTAATAGACTCAGACAAGAGACCATGGAGGCAAATATCCAGTTTTTTGTTTCTTTTACAACTTATTTTTTTTTAAAGATTTATTTATTTATTTATTTGACACACACAGAGAGAGAGAGAGAGAGAGATCACAAGTAGGCAGAGAGAGAGGAGGAAGCAGGCTCCCCGCTGAGCAGGGAGCCCGATGTGGGCCTCGATCCCAGGACCCTGAGATCATGACCTGAGCTGAAAGCAGAGGCTTTAACCCACTGAGCCACCCAGGCGCCCTCTTTTACAACTTATAATAGCTGCATATTCTTAGTTTAAAACAACATCACCTGGCCCTTGAATTATTCCTATAGACTTAAATCTGTCCTTCAGACTCCACCCTCCCCACCTTACCACTAACCTGAAGAAGCTTAATGAAACTGCAGTTTGGTGGCCTGGCTCCCAACTGCATACCCACCCCATGTCCTCCCCCCATCTGTCACCCCCAGCTACAGTGGAGCTATTGCCAATGGAATCAAATCCAAAATCCACATGTCAAAGCCCTCACCAACGCGCAGTTTCATCCTAATGATCCGTCCTTATTTTTTACAATGAATCAACATTTGTTCTTCTTTTCAATCTAGAGTGACGCCTCTGTCATTCAGACATACACTTCTTGTTCCTGATTCCGCACCTTTGACTATGCACTCCCTGCCTGCACTGTGGAATGCTTACCACCCCCATGTGAAGAAGATTCAAGACCCATTTCTTCCCTGAGCCAACTATCCTAGCCTACCCTCATGTTGCTTCCCCCCTCTACCTCCTTCCTATTCCATATATAGTTAGTAACAGTTGAGCTATCAACTATTCCTTAATTGCTAAACAGGTGAAGTGTCTGGCCACCAAATATATTGTCAGCTCCTTAGGGACAGGTCGCCTCTCATGTTTTCTTTTGTTTCCTCTAGAATAATGGTGAAGAAACATTAGGTCTCTGTATGCACTCTTTGGGTAACGAAGATTGGAATTAGTCAAACTTGGATTTAAAATCTCTAGTTTCTAATTTGTAATGCACTCATTAACTTTATAACTTTATTTAAGTAATGTTCTAAGTCAATTTAAGTATACAAGAGTAAATGTTAAGTTCCATAAGGAATGATACATCCATACAGTGGAATATTATACAGCCATCTTAAATAGTGCTCTTGAAGAAATATTGTGAGGTCAAATGCTTTGTAATATATTGGTAAATTTTTAAAATGCTATAAAAATTATGTATAGAATAATCCCAATTTGGGATGAAAACTCCAAAATTAACAGGATATTGAAAAGTACTAATCCTAAAGGAAAAGAGTGATAAATTGCACCTTATAAATAGCTTCTATTCATTCATAAAAGATACCTTTAACAGAGTGTAAAGGCGAACCTGACAGAGGACTCATAAGAGAAATCCTATAGATTAAGAAGAAAAAAAAGAAGAAAAAGAAAAAGAAGACAACACATTTAAACGATAGGCAAAAGACTTAAACAGGCACAAAGAAGATATCTAAATGATTCATAACCAAATGAAAAGTCACCAAATATCATTAATCATCAGAGGAATTCAAATAAAAGCCATAATGAGATACCAGTACATATTCCCCCAGTTGGCTAAAAAACAAAACAAAACAAAACACCCCCCCACACAAAACTGTTAATATCAAGTGTTAGCAAGGATATGGAACAACTAGAACTCTCGATCATTATTAAGGGGAATGCCAATTGGAACCTCATTTTGGAAATTCTTTTGTATGTTTGTTTGTTTTCTGGAGAACTTCCAGAGACCTCTGACTACTCCAGTCTGAGCACTGATGTTAGCTTTGGGCTTCCCTTCTCCCTCTTTCTAGGACTTCCTATCACCCATTTTCTTATGGTCCCTTGTTTCTTTGATTCAGTGACTTCTTATTTCTTAGTTCATTTCCTATTTCTGCTGGTATATGTATTTTTTTTTGATACTTTCCTAAGAAAGTCTGGATAAGAGTTAAGATTTTTGAGATGTTGATGGCATTTCTCCTTTGACTCCCAGTATCTAACATTGCTGTTGATAAACCTGGACCCATTTTCATTCCTGTTCCACTGAATGTGAACTTGAGAGAAATAATCACTAGAAGCTTTAAGATGTTTTCTTAATCCTGGTGCTCTAGAATTTTTAAATGATTTGCCTTGGTTTGTTTCCCACCCCCATCACTATGATGACTTCCTGGTGTCCATCCCTTTTCTTTAAAAAAAAAAAAAAAAAAAGAAAGAAATTTTTTTTTTTTTTTAAAGATTCTACTTATTTGGGAGCCTGGGTGGCTCAGTGGGTTAAAGCCTCTGCCTTCAGCTCAGGTCATGATCTCAGGGTCCTGGGATCAAGGCCCTCATCGGGCTCTCTGCTCAGCAGGGAGCCTGCTTCCTCCTCTCTCTCTGCCTGCCTCTCTGCCTACTTGTGATCTGATCTCTCTCTCTCTCTGTCAAATAAATAAATAAAATCTTAAAAAAATAAGATTGTACTTATTTGACAGAGAAAGGAAGAGAGCGCACAAGCAGGCATAATGGCAATCAGAGGGAGAGGGAGAAGCAGGCTCCCTCAAGAGCAGAGAGCCCGATGTGATGAGGGGATCCATTCCAGGACCCTGGGATCATGACGTGAGCCAAAGGCAGATGCTCAACCTACTGAGTCACCCAGGCGCCCCCATCCCTTTTCATATAAAACTCAAATCCATCAGTTCTGAATAATTTCTGTATCATTTTCTCCTTTCCCACCATGCACCACTTGTTTTCCCTTTCTGGTAGCTGTTGGACTTTCAGGGTCATTTCTTACCTTTTTCTCTTTCTCTTTCATTTCTGTTTCTTTCTGTTCTACTTGAAGTAGGTTTCTGTGACTTTATCATCCCACCCTTCACTTTCACTTGGGCTATTATATATTTTATTTATATGAGCTCCTTCTTGTTATTTGATTGTATCCTTTTTCCCAGGTTTGATTTGTTTTAATGGACACAATAGCTTCTCCTTTCTCCTGAGGGTTATGTATTGTAATTGTTTCAATGTTTTGTTTTGTTTTGTTTTTCCCTGCTCTCTTCATTACCTTTCATGGAGCTACATTCTTTACTCTGTGTATTTGCTTTTGTTTCACTTTCTTTCATATTGAGGTTTTCTCAGTTTTGGTGATTCTTCAGTTCTGTTCATATTTTAGAGGGAGGAATTAAAAAGTGTGAAATCTCTGGGTGTGTGATCAGCTTTTGTCACTTAGTGGGCTCCCGTGTAAAAGAAAAAAAAGCAAATTTTGATAGAAATAATGTTGCAAAATGATTTTCAAGGAAAAAAAGTAACCCATTCAATACCAGAGATTCATGTAATGAAAATTGTGCTTATGAAAGAGTGGGTAGATGCAGAAAGAAATCATTAAGTTCTAGAATCCAGTTCAACTGTATTGCAGAGAGAAAGTTGAATAGATCCTCAGTAAAGCAGCTCCATAGCTTATGACAAAGTACAATAACTCTCCTGGTTCTAAATAGGTAAACAGAGCTCCTTCTAAAGCAATTATTTAGAAAATGAATCTGATGGGTATTTAAAAACTTACTGGTGCCTGATAGATAATTTTGAAAAACATAATTTAGAGACAACCCCTTAATATAGTGTGTACTTCCTCAGGGTTTCCTTTTCTTCTTTGCTTTAGCCTTCTTATGAAATTTACATTTAAAAGCACTTTGGTTGCTTATGAGTTCTGTGGGTTGTTGGTTTTTTCCCTTTTCACCCCATGGTTTTATTTCACCAGTAATTAAAACTGCAGTAAGCCAGAAAGAGGTGAATGAGAAAAATATTCCTCAAGGCTGCTTTTCCTGTCTTGTTAGCAGAAAGTCTTCAAAACAGAATATTCTTAAAAGTTTTCCAGGAGATACTGGACTCACTGATATACTCAAGGGAAATGAAACTCAGACATGCCATCAAAGCCTCATTAATTCACCTTCACGTATTTGCCATTAAATCATTTTGTCATAATAGCCTCATTAATTCATCATCCCTGTTTTTGCTCCTTTTTCTGTTCTCTTATCATTACTTACTGCCAACCTCAATACATAAAGTCACCTTTAGTCATTTTTGTTTGCTAGCTCCCCTGTCTGATTTATTTGGGGGAAAGAAGTAGGATGTCACAAACAATGACCACCTGGCTTCACACAAGTGCTCCGAGGATGGCTCATCGATTAATGAGTGGCTCGTTTTGAAGGGAATTACTTGGCTGGTTTTTTACAGCTTGACCTGCTGCCCAGTGAGGTTAACAGCAAACAGTTTTCATTTGCCTAAAGACGATTCCTTGTAGGTTGTATCAGAAAGGAGCTGAGGGTGGCAATTTAACCTGTAAGATATCATTTGAAATATGGAGAAAATGCAGCCAGAAGACAAACTGAGAGGCGTGGGGAATTGAGTAGAGCTGAGGGCCAAGTCCTCCTGCTTCATACAGTGTGGTGGTGCTCACTCTCAGCTGTACATTAGAATTGCTGGCAGAGCTTTCAAACAGATACCTCAAAGTGGGCTCCATTCCAGACCATCTGAAACAGAATCTCTGGGAGCAGGGCCTGGGAATCTGCATATTTTAAAGATCCCCAGGTGATTCCGGTGTGCTGTGAAGGTTGAGGAAAACTCATGTCATGGGACAAGAGGCATTAAACAGCGGATGGGAATATGTACACTCTCTCTGTCATCCCAAGTCTGGCTCAGACACACCATGGGAGAAGGTGCAAAGACAGGAGGCAGGGGTGTCTGGAGATTATCCGACCTATTTGAGAGACGAGATAAGCACAAGTGAAGGTAACTGAAGGCAGCATAAGGCAAAACATAAATCAGGTGGGTGCTCGACCTATAGGGATTCTAAGAAGAGAAGACCATCACGGCTAGAGATCGTCAGGTCTTCACAGGGAAAGTGTTGAGTTAGAGCTTTGTGGGGAGCAGGGGAGGACATTCATTCCAGATGAGACCAAAAGTGGGGGAAAGAATGTGCTCAAGGGGGTGGGAAATAGTATTCAAGCGAGGCATCCAGGTGACTAAGGAGGACCAAGGAGAGAAATGGGAACACCTGTTCTGGGGAGTTTACAGGGTCAAGGGGGAGAGGCAGGAACAAACTGGTGTTTAATGCAAGAGAATCTGAGGCCCTTGTCAGGAGCCCAGGTGAGGTCCAGGGGCTCAGAAACCAGGGTCCCCAGAACCAGGGCAGAAGGTCAAAAGTTGACCAGACCCAACATTGGAGAGAGGGGCTCTGCCTACAGCCAGGCATCCCCATGCTCCAAGCTTGTGTGTGAAACAAGAAGTTCTGACATGGCCCTCAGAATGCCACAAACATTTCACAACCTTAAAAAAAATTAGTGTTCAGGTTTTGTCTTGTTATGAGGTAAAAATATTACACAGTATGATTTTTAAGCAACAGGCACCTCAGTCTGCTCACCCTGTACCTGACCCCTAGGGCTAGAAGGAGCCATTTTGGCACCTGGGGCAATCGGCAGGAGATGTTCTCCTGCAAATCAATTTTATAATTCATGATATGGCTCACAGATGGGTATTATTAACAGAGCACACCATCTGGTGGTTTCCCACTTTAAACCATTACTCTTGCTAAATAGACGTTAAGCTTTCAAAATCATTATTTACAGTTTTTTGTGTCCGCTCAATCTCAGTGCCTTAGCTCCAGTCCCTTTTCCATGCTTGGCCCCTGGGCCATCACCATGCTTGCCAGAGAGGGGGTGAGGCTCAGGCACAGGGGAGGTACACTGGGCACACAGTGGAATGAAAACAGCAAAGAGTTTAATTAATGGCTTACTTCTTAAGCTCACGACAGAATGTGGAAATATTAAGGTTCGTGGTGTCCAAGAGACCACGTTCAAATTGTGCAAACCCATTGTGGGATGTGGTGAGTCCCCTTAAGCGAACCAGGGAGGACAGGAGATTCACGGAGTCGAAGAAAGCAAGTGGTATAGATGTGATTCGAATTTAGTGTGTATGACTCCAAAGTTCAAAATGTCTTTCCATCATATTCTACCCTGACAATGCAGACACCATGTGCATTGCAAAAAGTCATCAGGTCTGGTCCTTGTTCCCCAGGAATGTTCACCTTAACTGCACTGACAGGGCTGGAATAGAAGATAAATAGCAATTCCCTGTTAAGCATCAGATAGAGCCAAATGTGATGAAGGGACATTAGGTGCTGAAGTAGACCCATTTTCCAGTAATTCTCTTTGGAAACATACTGTGTGAGATGATTTAAGATTGAATTTCTATTCCTATAATGCATTTTTAAAAAAGATTTTATTTATTTGTCAGAGAGAGAGAGGGGGAGAGAGAGAGCACAAGCAGGGGGAGCAGCAGGCAGAGGGAGAAGCAGACTCCCCGCTGAGCAAGGTGACTGTTGTGGGGCTCGATCCCAGGACCCCAGAATCATAACCAGAGCTGAAGGCAGACACTCAACTGCCTGAGCCACCCAGGTGTCCCCCTATAATGTATTTTTTAATATTTGCATTTTTGAACACATAGGCACATAGCAAAATACTTAAATGATGCAAAAGGATGCAGGGTGAATAGTATTTCCTCCCTTTCTCAGTCATGATCCTAGCAGAAACCAAAATGCACCTCTAGAATGTCTGAATTCAGGGACTCTAAGGAAGGGACCACTTACAGAGGTAAGGGCAGGGTTCAGGGGATAAACAAGGGACCTGGAGGCCCAAGGGACTAGCAACAGCTGAAGAAAAGAATGTCACTGGAATCCAGGGAGAGCTGGAGCTAGCTGTGTACAGAGCAGCTGTTCCACAGCCGGGCACCAAAGTGGGGAGAGTGTGCTACAGAAATGTCAGGCTTCCTCTCCGCTCACCCTCTGGTCTCCTACTACTGCCTCCCACGGACCAAATCCAGGAGAATGTCAACCCTTGAGGGAAATGGGGAGATGGAGACCATGGAGGACAGACTCTCTGCAGGGAACATAGCAGAGAAAGGAAAATGGTCTGGGGTGGTGGTGGAATTAGGGAGAGACCCAGGAAATCGTCAGCATAGCACCTCGGACCCTCAGTCCCCTGAGGCAACAATTATTAGCATTTTTTTGGGTAACCATCCAAAAATATTCTATGCATGTACAAGCTGCAAGTGTATATGTCAACCCATTTTCGACGCAAATAGTCGTAAACTCTTCCCCTGCCTCCTCCACAACCCTGCGCTGGCTTTTTAGACATTCAACAGTCTATCTTGGATTTGGCTCCTTCTAGCATTTATGGAGTTAGCTTGTTTTTGGAGAGCAGAGGTTCTAAAAGTATGCTCCCCAGAGAGACAGTGTGTACATCACCTGGAAACTTGTTAGAAAGGTAACTAAGTTAGAAACCTTGGGAATGAGGCCCAGAAATATGTGTCTTAACAAGCTCTCTGGATCATTTGATGCCCACAAGAGTTCAAGATCCAGAGTTCCAGAATGAGGCCAGTCTCCCACCTGATCAGCCTGTAGCCGCTCACATGTCAGTGTACCTCAGGGACAGGTGAAGAGAGACCATGGTAAGGCCATCTTGATCACATCTTTGGGCCATACCTAGCAGTCAGAAAAACAAAAAGCAGTACATATTGATGCAGTATCTGGTATCAGCTCTCAGGGCAAATCAGAATCCTGAAAGAGCAAAGAAAGGAAAGCCTCACTCACTTCCTCCAGACACATCCCCCTTTCTCTCTGTCTTTTTGTGTATATTTAGTTCTTTGGACACAGATACTGTGTTTTAATATGTTTGGTTGAGTATGTGAGGCAATGCAAGCTAAATATAACCATGAAGGCTCATAGTCACCACAGGCTTGAGGTGGCCATCTGCTTGAAACCCACAACTGTGAGGCTTGCATCTGCCCTGGTCCCTCAGGGCATGGACTCCCTCAGGAGGACCCGTCGGGCATTGCTCCTCCATTGTTTCATGTGTCTCGACTACCTACCACAGATAAGGCTGCTGCCTTCTATGCCCACATGGAAGATGGGCACCTTGTCCTCTGGAAGCTTGCCAAACAGCCTGAAGTGTGGGAAGAACTTACCAGCTTTGTGACCCCAGGACCCTCTTTGTGCCTCGGGTCCCCCCCTATAAAATGGTTCCCAGACAAACAGAAATGGCAGGGCTGCTGGCTTGCATGGTTCTAGGGAGGATCACTCAAGCAGAAGACCATGTGAGTAGAGCTTCCTGGAGGGGGAGTGCTGAATGAATGACTAAGTAGAAACCCTCTTTCTGGTGCCTACTGCTGGGCTCAACGGTTCTGCTGGGTGGTGAGGAGCCGTGGGAGAGAGTTCACTGTGAGTCAGACAGTCTGGGATTGAATCCAGGCTCCCTTTCTTACTTAAAATTCTGTGACTTGGACGAGTCATTCGCCTAGAGCAGTGGCTGGCATATTAATGGCATGCATGCAATAAATATCTGTTGAAAGAATAAATGCACATTTATGAGCCTCAGTTTCTTACTCTGTGTAATGGGAACAAGAGTATAATTTACTTCATAGGGATAAATTAATATTAATTGAGAAAACATATTTCAAAAACTCTGGCGTGATGAAAGGAACTAAATATGTGGCAATTACAATAAATATGTACAAGGAGATAACTTGAATACACCGCAATGTTTTTGGACCTGGGGTGGCATGTCTGAGTCAGATGCCAGGCATGGAGTCAGTTTAGGAACAGAACTCAGTCACTAGAAGGATTGTACAATAGCAAAGAAGAGAGAGTGGTGGCATGATCCCCAGGTGTAGTTTAGATTCACACTGGAACTTTTAAAAATTTACAATTAAGTCAAATCCCTGGGTCATAGGTCTTGAGCATGGATATTTTAAAAACAGGCTCTAGGTGATTCTGAGGTATAACCAGAAGAGAGAACTCTGATTACTACATGCCAAGTGTTATGTTAGATGTTAGACAAATATTATTTCCTTTATTCCTCACAACACCTTGACATGTTAGATATTTTGTCCCCATTTCACAGGTGAGGAAATCAAGGATCAGGAGCTAAAGAAACATCTCGAAGTTCACAGACCCCAGTGATGGATCCTAGCATGGAGACCTAACCTAGGCCACCTGACTTTGAAGCCAGTGCTCTTTTCACTGCATTTTACCACATCCCAGAAGGAACCTCGAAGGAAAAAGTCCAGAGTGCACTATATTATTTCTGACTTGTCTCCCACGGGGCTGAGGCTGAGCCTGTGGTTGACTCAGTGGCTTCTATGGTGTGAGCAGGGTTCCTCAGTGTTGAACAGTATACGCCTATGTTTCCTCTTAAGGCAACGGGCCATTTATATCAGGAAAGTATGGGAGTGGTTTCACTTTCAAAAGAAGTGATATTTCTTGGTCAAATGGCCAGGAAATTCCTGAAAGTTTCAGAAATGGAGTTTCTAAGTCTATTTCTAGCTAAGAAAGATTGGGTGTGTGGCAGTAATTGACAGCTTCTGAAGTGGACCAAATCCAAAATGCTTACAAAGTATCAGAGTTTGACCCTTTAGGTCAAAAATTTAAAGAAATTTAAAACAATGTTTCCTAAACTAAAGGACTGGGCTCCCAAATAGGGATCAAAATGTAGTAGTGTGTATTAGAAACAGAAGACTTCAGAGCCAGCCAGACCTGCACTCAAATTCTAGAATGTTCCACACACTCCCCATCTGTGCCATCCCTTTGAGCCTCAGTTTCTTCCTCAATAAAATGGGAATAAGTGATAGCTCTGTCATAGAATTATTGTGAGGATTAAAGGAAAGATGCATGAACAGTACAGTAGTGCATAGTACATGTCATTATTGTTTTTATGATTAATGAGATGGTCTGACTTCCTCAAGCACTTGGCTCCCCCTCTACTAGGCAGCACTTAGAATTTGAAGATCAACAATCATGTTGAGAAGGAGAGACTGGAATTAGGGTGTACCCCACGTTTCTGCTATTGGTGGTGCCATGGGGAAGTGAGAGCTGGGAAAATGTTGACCAATCATGAAAAATTAATTTAGAATAACTTACACCTATGTCGAATGTATGCTTCTTGTGCAAGATTAGTGGGCTAAAAACACCTCTTCCTTCTTCCTCCAAATTTGGAGCCAATTAAGAGGTAGACACACAAATGGGGATCAAAGTGGTACTTTGCTCCTGATAGAGCTGGCTTGGTGGACACGGCTTAAGCAGGGGCACAAGCATCCCAACACTCACCCAGTTTCTGGCTCCGTACAGCTTTGGAAGAGGCACACCACTGCAGGCCCTCCCCATGCGCCCCGCTTCCCTGAGTTCCCTAGGAAATTACAGAAGCAGCCGCCCCCTGGAGCTGGGAGGGAGCCCTGGTCCTGTCGAGGATTTCCAGCTCCTTCTCCCAAACGTGCCATTCTAGAAAGGCAGCTTCCCCTGGAGGAGAGACCGAGGGGACAGAAAGAAGCTCCTGGGAGGGGGGCTCTCAGGCTTCTTTTTTTTCTCTTTCTCCTCCTGGGAAATTGAGTGGTTAATCCATTCCTTCTATGGGGGGGGGCGGGGAGGAAGGGTCCCCTTTGTTCACGCTTTTTATCTTGGATCTGCACGCTTTATGCTTGTCCGAAACTGTTGGGATGCTTTATCAAATGAGACTGAAAGAGAATTTTATTCTCTTCATTGCTTTCTACTGATCTTAGATACTAGAATTTTATTGGGAAGGACTACACACACACGTACCCCGGGAGAAATATTTAGCTACTATGGTGGATGTATTTGTTATCTATCATTGCATGACAACTATAAATATTTATTATCTTACATAGTATCTGCTGGTCAAGAACTCAGTAATGGGGGCGACTGGGTGGCTCAGTCATTAAGCGTCTGCCTTGGGCTGAGGTCATGATCCCAGAGTCCTGGAATCGAGTCCCGAGTCAGGCTCCCTGCTCGGCGGGAAGCCTACTTCTCCCTCTCCTCCTGCTTGTGTTTCCTCTCTTGCTATGTCTCTCTCTGTCAAATAAATAAATTAAACCTTAAAAAAAAAAGAATTCAGGCTTAGCTGGGTGGTTCTGGCTGAGAATCTCTTCAGAGGTTGGGGTTAAAATGCTGCCTGGGGCTGTGGGGCTGTAGTCATTTGAAGCTTGAGAGCGGCGGGAGGACCTGCTTCTGAGAGGACTCACTCATTTCCTTGCCGTGTGGACCTCTCCTTACAGCTGCTCAAGTGTCCTCATGACACAGCAGCTGGCTTCCCTCAGAGCGAGTGAGCCAAGAGAGAGCATAGCAGAAGCTGTAGGGTCTTTCGTAACCTACTCCTGGAAGTCACACTTGGGTACTTTTTCTTCAGTATCTTCTTGGTTATACAGGCCAGCCTTGTTCCTTTTCTTTTTCTTTTTTTTTTTTTCCAGATCTTATTTATTTGTTTAAGAGAGCAAGAGAGAGAGAGTATGAGGAGGAGGGAGAGGCAGAGGGAGAAGAAGAAGCAGACTCCCCACTGAGCAGGGAGCCCACCTAAGAGGCTGGGGGTTGGATCTCAGCATGACCTGAGCTGAAGGCAGATGCTTAACCAGGTTCCCCCAGGTCAGCCTTTTTCGAGCGTGAGCGGGCCCCACAGATGCATGAAGACTTGGAGGTCGGGATAATTGGGGCCATCTTGGAGGCTGGCTACCAGTGGGTGATTTGCTGAAGATTGAATTTTGTTGTCTTTACTTCTTGCAAGAGAACAGTCAGTGAATCCCACTGGTGGTCTTCAAGAGGTATCAAGGTCACCTCTCACTGTCACCCGCAGGTAAAGTGTGATTCATTAGCCTTTCAAGACTATAGGCTGAGCAAAGAAGATGCCAGGCAGATGGGGACACCCTTTAATACACATTGTGGCAGTGCCTCCTTTTCTTGTGTGGTGGACAGCATTTTACTCTTAGATGTTATTTTCTGAGCACTGACTTTATGTAGGTGTTACAGTTCACATACAGGAGCACATTTCCTCCTTGCAACAGCCTGCAAGGGGGACCTGTTTCTATTTCCATTTTCCAGATGCCAAAACTCAGGTTCGGAGAAGTGAAGTGACTTGCCTGTGAACGATGGGGCTGGGATGTGATCTCAGACCAGTTAACCTTTAGATCAGTGCCTCTCCAGTGAAGGCACATCCGAATCACCTGGGGGAATCCAGTTGAAAATGCAGCTTCTGTTTCAGGAGGTTCAGGCCAGGGTTGGGGTTCTGTGTTTCTAACATGCCACCAGGCAATGCCGCTGCTGCTGAGGCCGGGCCTCCTTTAGAGGAAGGAGGCTTTTGAATAACTCTGGGCCACTCTAGCAAGGGGTGCGGACATCCCAACACAGCACAGGGCACAATTAGTTGTCAGACAAATGGCAGAGCTTCTCTGTGGAGAAGAGTTGGAGCCCAGGACACAGTCTGTCCTGCGAGCACCTTACACTCATGAAGGGGGAGGCAGAGAGGCAACTGGCTGGTGGGCTTCAGTCATTCACCTGGAAAAAGGGTGAGGATTGGTTTGAGAGACTCCAGTGGAGGGGCCAGAAGTCCCCGCCATGCCCTTTCTGAGAAGTCTTCCTTGATATGGGGCCACTCTCCGGTTAAGCCCTCACCCACAAGTCCCCAGGGGCTAGCTGCTTTGGGGACCAGGCAGGAAGCTGTGTTTCCCAGCCTCACTACACACAGCTTTCTCAGTGAAGGCTTCCAAGTCGGGGAAGGGGTGGGGGTGCTGAGTTCTGTGTGTGGATGTGGGGGCGCAGAAGAGGCATCCCCAGCTGGGCCGGGGAGCTCGGGTTCTCCCCCTGCTTGTTCGTCCCTTACAACCGTGCAAGGGCAGAAAGCCTCTAAGTATATAACGTATTTCCCAGAGAGACAAGATAATGAGGATTTTTCTTAGCTCATCCATAAAGTCAACATATAATACATTCTTAATTACATTTAGGAGCATTGATTCAAACTGAGTGTAACTAGTAATTTCAGAGAATGCCCAATAATACTAACGTTACAGCACAGTTGGAGTGCTTTGCTCCGAAAGCTCTGAGCGGTCCCCTGAGTCTGGCTTTGGGGACAACACCGGCACTTTGTTCTGTGAGGAAATATCCTTCATTCACGTGGACTCTGTGTCCAGGCTTCACCGCTCTTTGGTTTTCTAAGGCTAGAACTTGACAATTTACTTTCTTTCATCTTCAGATCCCCAGCCACCCACCGAGGTGATTTTTGAAAGTTCTGAGGAGGAACTTGAGAATTATGTGCGAATCACTCTCCATTTCTGGCTAGTCCCCTTCCCCTCACTCTCGCAAAGCCCAGAGCTAGAGACATAAGCTAAGGAGAATGTGGATTTGACCTCCTTCATGCCTTCCCAGCAAGCGCGGAGAAGGAAAACAGTGGTGCCTGCATGGATCTCCTAATCTCCCTAGAGATGAAAATGCTTCTCCCCTCACGCTGCAAGGAAAAGACGTGAGGCTCTCAGTCTTCATGGCTGGACACCAGAATCTGAAACACTTTGAGGAAACAAGCTGAGTAAGACTGGAGAAGTGAGTCAGAAGTGCCCAGCAGCAAACATGAAAACGCACGTGCACCTGAACCGTGGTCCTGACGAACGGAAAGTCTCTACAGCAGAAAGCTGCAAACTTTTCCAACTGGGCTCCTTAAAGCTTGTATAAATTACCTATTCAGAAACTGCCTAGGTACTACTCCACTCATCTAGACGCCAGAAAGCATGCACATGACAGGAGTGATAAAGAACGAGAGCTTAGGTCATCCCCAATAAGAGTTCTGCTCTTCCACCCACCCCCACCCCGACCCCTACCCCACTCACTGCCTCCTCTTGGGTGACCTCCAGGAGTGCCTGGGAGACTCCCAGTTGGAATTAGAGCTGGAGGGACGAGCTCTGCCTGGGCTTTGCCACTGTATCCACTATATAACCTCGGGGAAAGTATGGAACTTTCTACACGTTAGGTTGCTTCTCTGTAAAATGCAGGAATGATAGCTCCTACTCTGTCGTTGTGAGAATGAGTCATGGCAAGGAGAGCGTTTCACACAGGCCTGGCCCACAGGACAGGTGCAGTACTTGACAGTAATGATTTGTGCAGTGACTTGAGGCTCCCAGTTCAGAAAAATTATCAAACCTTCAGAAATAAGGCAAGAGGAAGGATGACTGTGTGTCTTTCAATGTCGTATTGGAGAACTGTCTGTTCAACACACCTGCTTCGGGGTCCCATGACCCTGGAAGGAAGGAACGCTGGCTCACAGTGGACTATTAACTAGGGTGCGTTTCCTAAACATTTGATGTTAACTAATTAGGTTCCTTATAATTTTTGTCTAAAAGAAATGCAAGTCATTTTTGCTCAGTGGAATGGATATTCATAGAGTCTATCATTGTATTGCTTTGGGGGTTTTTTGGCATTCAATTTAGCAGTTTGACTCTAGCATCCTGTCTTTTACTGATCATGTATACATCAATGTCCTGCATCTTCCTTTGAACCAGCTTTCCCATCCTGCTGGTTCCCTCATTAATTAAGTAAATAAATCTCTGACACAGGTACACTCTGTCACTGGCTAGGAGACTCATACTTTAGCTTTTTGGAAAATTATACTTCGACAATAATTAATTCATCTTTTTGCTTTGGTTGCAGAACTGGGTTCTTTTGACTGCAACCAAAATAATATTAACCGAAAGAACTATATTTGTATTATCATAGTTACACTGTCTCTTTGAATCCAACTTACCCATCAAGATCTTAGGTACCAGGTACCTCAACCTACCCTAGAATACTCTCAAGGAAAACAATTTCCAAATTTACTTGAATATTAAATCCTTACCTTCCTTTTTAAGGCAGTTAGCATTTTATTTTCCCTCTATTTAATTCACAAAATGGTTTTAAAAAAAGCCAACAAATTAACATGTAATTGGTTTTAAGTGGTGGGACTTTGATAATTTTTTTCCTGTATCCTACTTTGCTATTGTCAATATTCTCTATATCAATGATTTGCTATACTCATAATGGAAAGAAAAAAAAAAAGCTTTACTTAAAAAGAAGCACGCACCGGCTGTGTGCATGGCACAGGGTAGGACTCAGCAGGGAACACGGTGTTCTGCACTTCCCTGCTCCTGCCTTTGACAGAACAGAGGTGCAGGCAGAGCTGTGAGAGAGGACAGAGTGCAAGCGCAGATGGAGAGAGAACATATGGTGCCTACGAGAAGAAGGCTGGGGAGGGGGTGGTGGGGAATGAACCGTGTTGGAGGACTGGCACTTGATGACCCTATTAAAAGCCAATGGCTAGTATTTACTGTACATTCGCTGCTTGCCAAGCATCTGTGCATCTCATTGAACCCTTCACTTTTAAAACTGTGTTAAAAAAATAAGATTTACCAGCGTAACCATTTTTAAGTGTACAGCTGAGTAGTGTTAAGTATAGTCATTGTTGTGAAACAGATATATATATTTTATTGTTATGAAACAGATCTCCAGAACTTTTGCATCTTGCAAGTCTGAAACTCTATACCCATTAAATAACTCCTCCTTTCCCATTTCCCCCAGGTCCGAGTAGCCAATGTTCTGCTTTGTTTCTTCATCTTTTTTTTTTTGTTTTTTAAGATTTTATTTATTTATTTGACACGCAGAAAGAGAGCACAAGTAGGGGGAGCAGCAGGCAGAGGGAGAGAGAGAAGCAGGCTCCCCACCAAGCAAGGATCCTGACATGGGACCTCCATTCCAGGACCCTGAGATCATGACCTGAGCCGAAGGTAGATGCTTATCCGACTGATACAGTCACCCCTATTCTGCTTTGTTTCTATGAGTCTGACTACTTTAGATACTTCACACAAGTAGAATTATATAGAATATAAGTATTTTTGTGGCTTGCTTATTTCGCTTAGCATAATGTCCTTAAGGTTTATCCACGTTGTAGCCCGAGACAGAATTTCCTTCCATTAAGGCTGAATAATATTCCATATTGTATGTATATGCCGCATTTTGTTTACATGTTTATTTGTTGATGGATTTTTGAGTTGCTTCTACCTCTGGGCTATTGTAAATACTACTGCTATGAACATGGGTGTGCAAATGTCTCTTCGAGACTCTGGTTTCAATTTTTCTGGATATATACCCAGAAGAAGGATTGCTAGATCATATAGTAGTTGTATTTTTAAGTAATCCCTAGGGAAGCAAAAAGAAATTTATCTTTTCCCAAGTATGGTTCAGAGTTCTCCCTAGTACAGTTTTTGGTAGAGGACTTAGGTCAATAAAAGAGTAAAGCCCAGGCGCCTGGGTGGCTCAGTGGGTTAAAGCCTCTGCCTTCGGCTCAGGTCACGATCTCAGGGTCCTGGGATTGAGGCCCGCATCGGGCTCTCTGCTCAGCAAGGGGCCTGCTTCCTCCTCTCTCTCTGCCTACTTGTGATCTCTCTCTCTTTGTCTGTCAAATAAATAAATAAAATCTTTAAAAAAAAAAGAAAAGAGTAAAGCCCTGTGGAGAACCAAGTTCATTTATGCTAAAGGACAAAAATTCCTTACATATTCTGAGGTCATATTTTAGTTCCTTTCTTCCTCTTTGGAGGAGCTGCTCTTTTAAAATAATTAATCTGCGATTTATTTATTTATTTATTGAGAGTGGGTGTTGGGGGCAGAAGGAGAGGTAGAGAAAGAATCTTAAGCAGGCTCTACACAGGGCTCACAGCCCTGAGATCATGACCTGAGCCAAAATCAAGAGTCAGACACAACCAAATGAGCCACCCAAGTGTCCCTAAAATCATTAATCTTTAAAATGATACTCTCCCATTTGTCTTCACACCCCCCCACCACCAATTTCTGGTATTAAAAAAAACCCCAAGTCTTCAATAAGTATAATAATGCCAGGCATAGTGTAAGACTTCTTAATGAATTATCCAGTATGGCCACCTCAACCATGTATCAATCTGTAATGTCATACAGCGTCGTGTGCTGTCATTATTTTACAGATGAGGAGACTGAGGCTTAGGGAAGTTCTGCATCTCACCCAAAGTCATAGCGCTTGTGAGTGACGGCACCAGAGCTTAAACCCACACAGCCCATGTCTTGAGCACCTGCTCTCAGGTCCAGCCCCATATCTAGCCTCAGCTCTGCTCCTATGTTGTAAGTGATCCTAAAAATGAATTCCCAGAAGGCATATCAGGATGGGGAGGTGGATGTTTAAGTTGCTGGGATTTCCTTCTGTCTGGTTCTTCAGAGAGGCATATTCAGATGTCTGGAGGTCAGTTGGTTTTGAAATAAGAACCCTTGATGTCCATATGGAGATTTGCTATTCTGCCTACAGTTTGAATTAACCTTATTGATGGATTTCCTGCCAAGCTTAGTTCATTTATTATGCATGTTCCTTTTGGTAGGCGGAAGAAAAAACATGTGAGAATTATCCTCTAAATAAAGCAATATATATAAGCCAGGCTCATAAATTTTCTAAAGTTTATTTTTGTTTGCCAAGCTCCTCTGTACTTTTTTGGGGATAAATGTGCTTATTTAATACAAAGAAAAGCAATATCTTAAAATAAGGATATTTTCATAGTAAACAATCAGGAGTGGATCTTTTCTCCCTTTCATTTGTCATTGTCAGCTGAACACATTCCCAGCCAGTATCCAGGGGTGAAATTTATGGCATCAAGGGAGGTAAGCCAATTCACTATTTCTTCCTGATCTTAAAGAAATTTCAGCCTCTGATCCTACCCTTCCCAGATTTTAAAGTGCGGCATCAGACAAATGTATTACAATAGTTGGGCCTAAGATTTACTGCAGGCTACAAGTCAGGATCAGGATCCCTGGAGGGGACCAGGAAAATGAGCATTCTTTGGTCTGTTCTCATCTTGGGATGAAAAAATATAGATCAAGGAAGGAGAAAATAAGAAAATATGTTTCCATTTAGTCTTTTTTGACATTACTTACTATGGCCAGACAATGCAGTTTTTCTGGAATATTCTTGGCTTTTGATGATCTGGAGAAGATAGTGAAAAATGGAATTTGCATTAGTGGTGCACATATAAGTGGCTACTTTGTAACACTACCGTCTAACAGTACTGACTCTCAGTACTAACTCTAAACCAAATTTGAGTTGAGAGGGAGAGTGGTTCCCAAAACAGTTCAAAGTTTAGCTCTAAGTAGGTTGGAACTCTAGAACTCTGTGTCTGACTCGGAAAAATGATGACCCAGTGGAACAGTTACATATGTGGGCTTGTTCAGAGAATTTCCAATGAAATCTGTAGTTCCAACATTTTCAGACCCCATGTTTCCTTTTATAACAAATTTTTTTAAAGATTTTATTTATTTACTTGAGAGAGAGAGAAAGAGAGCAGGAGTCGGGGGAGGGGCAAAGGGAGAAGGAGAAGCAGAATTCCCGCTGAGCAGGGAGGCAGACACAGGGCTCAATCCCAGAACCCTGGGATCATGACCTGAGCCGAAGGCGGATGCTTAACTGACTGAGCCACCCACGTGCCCCTATAACAAAATATTTTTTTAAAGGCTTTACTTTTTAGTAATCTCTACACCCAATGTGAGACTTGAACTCACAACCCCGAGATCAAGAGTTGCTTGCTCTACTGACTGAGTCAGCCAGGAGCCCCTATAAAAAATTTAGGAACACCCTTCCTACTATCCTGAAATGAAATTTATATATGACTCATGAAAATTATATAAATATAACATTCTCTTATAAAAAGAGAACTAAAAGGAAAGTAATTTCCTATAAGATATGTATCTGAATTTGCAAATATTCAGACAAGATAACCATTAAAAGACAATTTGCAAAAACAAACAAGTAAAATTTTGACTCTCATCCAGATAGAAAAATGAGCATATGCATATATTTTAATTAAGTCATAACGAGGAATGAGACAAATATAACCTGTTCAAGAGAGAAACCAAAGAATGAACAGAACACATTTATAAATCAGAAGTATTGAAATGAATGTATACAATGGAGGCAAAAGTAGTTTCTTAAATAGTGGAAGAGAGGCCAATTGTACCTTTATTAGACAGGACAGAATTTCCATGTCTATAGGCAAACATCATTCTGCATTGTTATCAGTTATCTACCCTTTCCATGAGTTGTAGAATAGCTACCATGAAATCAGAATTAGATAACCCAGACCAGGGTGCTATAAACAGGGCCCAGTTTTCCAACAAAGTATAAGTTTTTGTTTATACACCCTTAATGGATTAATCAGGCATATGTACTACAGGTAAAAAACATCCAAAATCAGGCATCCACCCAGGCAGAATAACTCAGTTGGTCCAATTGTCAGCTCCAGTCCATTACGCAGTGATGCCTTCACGTAGTTTCTGAAATGGTAAATTTCTGGACAAAGGAAGTATAGGCTTTCCTCAATTTACACAATACCTGAATTTCCAGATAGTATTTTGTAGGTATAATGGAATCGGGTTCTGGGTTCAGGTTATTATAAATATGTTTTTCACTTACATGATTATCTGGCAGGGTATTCAAAGTTGCAGGGGATAAAACAAATCCGATATGGTAGGGGATTTTCCCATGTATTGCAGGGAATCCACCATCCTGGCCCTACTCCCTAAATGGAGTGTTGCCCTCTAATCTTTATGACAAATGGAAAAGAAAAAAAAAAAAGTCTCACGAGTCATCCACACACTCTCCAGGTATGGTGTTGCCCTGAAGGAGAAACACTGTCACAGCTGAAATATGCTCTGGGATCCACTGCTTCGTCTCTACCTCCAGGAACCCCATCTGCTTAGCCAGGCAGCTAAGATTTGGAGAAGAGCAGGGGGTCTTCTTGAACAGGTTAGACCAAGATCAATTTTTAATTTAAAGATTTTAGGGGCTCCTGGGTGGCTCAGTCGGTTGGGCACCTGCCTTCGGCTCAGGTCCTGATCCCAGGGCTCTGGGATCAAGCCCCACATCAGGCTCCTTGCTCAGTTGGGAGCCTGCTTCTCCTTTGCTTATGCTCTCTCTCTGTCAAATAAATAAATAAAATCTTTAAAAAATAATAAAGATTTTAATTTACCATACGGTTTGTCTCCCTCTCTGATTTCATCTTGTCTTAAACCCTAAGAGACTCTTAATCCTAGGAAACAAACTGAGGGTTGCTGGGGGGGGGGTGTGGAGAGGAGGGGGTAATTGGGTGATGGACATTGGGGAGGGCACGTGATGTAATGAGCACTGGGTATTATATAAGGCTGATGAATCACTGACCTCTACCTCTGAAAACAATAATACATTATATGTTAATAAATTGAATTTAAATTTAAAAAAATGCAGAAAAACAAATATTTTAATTCAATTCCTCACCTCTGAATCCCTCTCTTTCAAGTTTAACTACCCAACACGTTAAGAGATAAGGGAGGCCTCTTGTTGAGAGTGAATGCCCACTTCGCCACCCCAGTCTTTCTTCCTGAAGAGCTCCTGCCAGGAGACCTGCGGTAGCGGGTGAGGTGGGATGGCCATAGAAAGTGGCACAGTCAGATGACCAAAGGGGCTGGGCTGAGCCCAGAAAAATGAAGTGGTCCAGGACGGGTGAGCTTGTGCGCACTTGCCATGACTCGAGAGGTAGCAGCCACTCAGACTCAGCCCACTGTTTCCAGATCTTCTAATTTCACTTTCAAAAGAAACAGGAAATATGAGGTTTTTATATGCAATTTTTCAGTTTTTAAATGTTGGCTCATGTATCTGTATAGGACACATATCAATGGACAGATACATACACATGTACATGCATACCACGTGCATACATCATTCATACGCCTGGCCCCTTACAGTCAGAGCCAGAGCCAGGAATAGCAGCCACTACACCTTAGGTATTGAAGAGGTCCATCCCTTCAATTAAAATGAAAACTGGGTATTATTACTACCCCCACTGCAGATCTGAGGGAAAGAGGACTTGGAGAAATGAAGTGATTAGCCTGGAGTCATACGGCAGGGATTTGAATCAGGACTACTTTGCCCCTGACACCAAGTTGTCACCCCATCTATGAAGAGACCACAGGATGTTGTTCCCTTTATCTCCCCCCCAACCTTATCCTGAATTCACTATTTTAAGCTTTTATTCTAATCCCATCACCCACCCGGTGCTCATCAGGACATGTGCACTCCTTGACGCCCATCACCCATTTCACTCATCCCCCCCGCCCGCCTCCTCTCTGGTGACCATCACTTTGTTCTGTATAATTAAGTGTCGTTTCTTGGTTTGTCTCTCTTCTTTCTCCCTTTGTGCTTTTGTTTTGTTTCTTCAATTCCACATGTGAGTGAAATCATATGGTGTTTGTCTTTCTCTGACTGATTCATTTCCCTTAGCATTATACTCTCTAGCTCTATTCGTGTTGTTGCAAATGGCAAGATTTCACTCTTTTTTATGGCCAGATAGTGTTCCATTGTATATATTATACATAATGTGTTTTTTAATATATCTGTATGTCTCACATCTTCTTTATTCATCAATCGATGGACACTTGGGCTGCTGCCATATCTTGGCTACTGTAATAATGCTGTTATAAACAGTGGGGGCATGTATCCCTTTGAATTAGTGTTTCTGTCTCTTTTGGGTAAATACCAGGTAGTGCGATTACTGGATCGTAGGGTAGTTCTAAATTTTTGAGGAAACTCTACTGTGTTCCACAGTGGCTGTATACCAGTTTGCATTCCCTCCAACAGTGCAAGAGGGTTGCCCTTTCTCCACAACATCACCACACCTGTTGTTTCCTGTGGTGTTGCTTTTAGCCATTCTGACAGCAGTGAGGTGATACCTCAGTGTAGTTTTTTTGTATTTCCCTGATGATGAGTGATGTCGAACATCTTTTCATGTGTCTGCTGGGCATCTGCATGTCTTCTTTGGAGATGTCTATTCATGTCTTCTGCCTATTTTTTAATTGGATTATTTGTTTTTTGGGTGTTCATTTGTATAAGCTCTTTATATATTTTGGATATTAACCGTTTATCAGACAGATATGTCATTTGCAAATATTTTCTCCCATTCTGTATGTCGCCTGTAGTTTTGTTGATTTTATGTTCTTCTCATCTTTAATAACTCAACGACGAAACAAGAAACAAGGACCATTTCTGCTGAAAACAGCATTTATGTATTTATTTAAGTAAAATCAACGTTTCTTAAAGTTTCTTGATCTATCTTCCTGTCAGCAGCACAGGGAGGTCTCTGGAGAAGGAAGGATACCTGAATTTCAATAATGTTTACAGTGAGCTGAGTGAGTCAGTTGCTGTGTTAGCCTGCCATCCATCAAAACTGGTGTTGAGAATGACGGAATCCCTGGGGGTTGCTGTAAAAAATGTTAAAGCTTTAATTGAAAAGATCTTCAACACAGGCCACAAATAACTTCCTCATTGTGAATTCCTGTTTTGCCCCCAGATGCCCAGGGGGCCTCGTCCAGTGCTAGGCCCAGGTCATTCTGATAGACTTAAGCCATAAGCCACCCACAGGGCCTTTGATGATGCTAGAGTCCTGTGCAGCCCCCACGGGGAAGGGACACACTTGGAGCAATGTCATCTGTCAAGGTCTAACCTCTCTTCTGTGAATGCCTGCAAATTAAACTTGCCTTATGGAAAGTGGGGATGTTTAATATTTTAAATGCCACCATTGAAATGCTCATATAATAAAGAAGGTGGGGCTTGGCCACCTAAATGGGGCATTTGTTGTAACAAAGCAGCAGGCATCCCATTAGACACTTTTCAGGAGCTTCCTAAAAATCCTTTATCAGCTTCCTTTTCTTCTTTCGTTTGTGTATTCCTTCCTAGGTTCACTGCCCTACTCAGATCAGGGGGCGACCCCAGGCTTACTCAAATCAGCAAGCATTTCTTCTTCTAGAGCAGATTTACTTCTGGAAGGTGTCCCCTGGCTTCCTCAGACAGCCAGAGGAGATCATAGACAAAAGTGGTTAAGAATTCCTTAGCGAAATCTCTTACACGGAAGAAACTTTTCAAACAAACAAATAAACAAGCATCCTGCCCCTTTAAACAGATTTTTATTATATCCATAATGCATGCTCATTAAAGACAAGATAGGGAGAAAAAAAGATAAACCAGAACCAAAACAAAATTCTTGGTGATCTGACTTAAAAAAATAAAAAATGTCCATGTGATTCACGGTTAGTTGCCAGAGAAGGCAGCAGCATCAATGAAATGTTCTCTGAATCGAAGGCAGATGAGAGCCAGCCCCCAAATTTGATACCTTCTCATATTCTTACAGAGTCTGGCTCAAAAGGATCATTCAGTTGCCTAATCTCCCTGCGGCTAAAATTTCTTTTGTTGACAGATAAGACTAGTAAAATAGTTATTATCTGTAGTTAGAATAATAATAAATAGTTGAACAATTACCCGTCAATATATGCTCAAGTTGAAAATCCAGAGCAATTTAGGACTGTTCTTTCTCTGTATGTTGCAAATCATGCACCCTTATGTGGAGCCCTTAGCGGAGGGAGGCAGAGAATACAAATGCAGGAATGAAACGCAGGGAAGCACAAATTGTGTAAATGAAATCTAGACTGTTTCTGGGAACATAATTTCATGAATAAAGATGATCTAACATCTCTGAACTATGTATTTTAAGATTAATATTTCTCAATAGTACTTGTCAAAGTGAGTGGCAGTAGAATCCATAATAAGTACTTTATTGAATTATATTTAGTCTAAATATAAATGTAAAAAGGCACCATGAATTCTCATGTTATATTATGTCACCCAAAAGTTAATTAATTGTACCATGATTCAGAAAAAGAATTCTTTTTAATTTGGCAAATATTGGTTGTGTTTCTAACAATTCAATCATTTTTTAATTGATAAACTTTATTTTTCAGAGCAGTTTTAGGTTCACAGCAAAACCGAGCAGAAGGTACAGAGAGTTCCCACACACTCCCTGTCCCCACACATGCACAGCCTCCCCCACAGTCAACATCCCACACCTCGGGAACACATTTGTTACGATCAGGGAACCTACACTGATGCATCGTTATTGTCCAAAGTCCACAGTTTATGTTAGGCTTCATTCTTGGTGCTGTGCATTCTAGGGGCTTGCTTTCTTTCTTTCTATCTTTCTTTNATTGTCCAAAGTCCACAGTTTATGTTAGGCTTCATTCTTGGTGCTGTGCATTCTAGGGGCTTTCTTTCTTTCTTTCTATCTTTCTTTCTATCATTTTCTTTCTTTCTTTCTTTCTTTCTTTCTTTCTTTCTTTCTTTCTTTCTTTCTTTCTTTTTCTTTCTTTCTTTCTTTCTTCTTTCTTTCTCTCTCTCTCTTCCTTCCTTTCTTTCTCTTTCTTTCTTTCTTTCTTTCTTTCTTTCTTTCTTTCTTTCTTTCTCTTAAGATTTTATTGATTTGTTTGCGAGAAGGAGAGATAGGGAGCACAGAGAGAGGGAGCGGGAGAAGCGGACTCTCCCTGAGCAGGGAGCCCCATGCGGGGCTCTATTCCAGAACCCTAAGATCATGACCTGAGCCAAAGACAGATACTTAATGGAGTGAGCCACCCAGGCACCCCCATTCTATGGGTTTTGATGACTATCTAATGACGTATACCCATTTCCATCATTGTAGTATCATATTGAGTAGTTTCACTGCCTTAAAAATACTCTGCACTCCACCTCTACATCCCTCCCGCCCCCACAACCCCTGGTAACCATTAGTTTTTTACTGTCTACATAGTTGTGCCTTTACCCGAATGTCATGTGGTTGGAATCCTACAGCATATAGCCTTTTCAGATCAGCTTCTTTCACTGAGTAATATGTGTTTAAGGTTCCTCCATGTTGTCTCATGGCTTGATAGTTCATGTCTATAGTTCTTGATAGTTCATTTCTATCTTGATAGTTCAGTTCTATTTCATGGCTTCATAGTTCACCAAAATGGTGCAGAATACTATCCCATCACCGGGATGTACTACAGTTTACTTACCCATTCACCTACTGAAGGGCATTTCGGTTGCTCCCAAGTTTTGGCAATTATGAATAAAGCCGCTGTAAACATCTGTGGGCAGGTTTTTGTGTGACATAAGTTTTCAATTCATTTAGGTAAATACCAAGCTCCTTACATGTTGGGTTGGAAATGGGAATTCCTCAAGGCATTATTTTTTAAAGTTCTAGAAAACCAAAGTACTATGGTCACAAGTTTTGGTGGTTATGTTGTTCAGCCTCTTCATCTCAAATTGAAATCAGTATAGATAAGTCCACTTCAGGGGAATATTTTTTTTCTTTTCTTTTCTGAGCTTCTTTTTAGCATTCCCTGAATAATTATTTATCAAGCAAGACCAGAAAACACACATTTTCCTCTGGTTTCTGGAATCGAGAATCTACTTAGCTAATTCAACAGCTCATTTTTCAAGTAAAAAATGGAAACGGATCAGCAGGTAGTATTTCTACATTTCCATCTAATTTCCTTTTATGTCTATTTCAAATCCATGTCCATCAACCCAGAATATGAAATCACTCTAAAAAATTTTCATCAGTTATTCTCTGTCCCTACCCTCTGTAGGAGAAATAAGCTCTCCCTTCTTAGAAGATAAAAATCTAATCTGCTGAGAATCAGGTGATAGGTTCTGTACCAATGGGTGATGAGTATATGAGTATATTGATGTCAGTCAATACACTCATCTCCCACATTGTATTATTTGTTTATCGCCTGTCTTTTCTTTGAGACAGTCAGCTCCCCAAGGGCAGCAACAAAGCCCATTTGATTTCTCTGTGGCGTGCTCATTTCGGCAGCACATATACTAAAATTGGAATGATTTCTCTGTGGCACACAGTCAGTATTCAGTATGCATTTGTTCGTTGTATCATCGGTTGGTCAGATATCATGATAATCAACCTTGTTTGTTTAACAATGACTAAGCACCTCCTAGGCACAAAGGTGCATGTTGATTATTTGGAGTATAGAAGATGAGTAAAATTCCTTCCCTGCCTTCAAAAAGCTTACCCCGCTGTCAATCCTTGTAGTATGCTCTTCTTGTGAAGCCATAGTCCTTCAACCTGACCTTCCGTCTACTCTGGATAGCTCCCCTAGAGGCTATAGCTTCCCACATCTCTTCACAAAAAGGTGTTCCTTAGCCTTGGAGCAGCTCAGCATCTTAGGGGCAGGATGAAAGTGTTGGAGGATTATCTCCAGAACAACTCACAGCCAATGAGGGTGGCAGTTCTTTGCCCTTCAGTAGGACACTTCTGAGCATGTGCCACCCAGACCCTCAGTAGATCTCTGATGGGGTTGAGCCCCAGGTGCTCACAGGAGTAACCTGTTCATTAAAACACCCTTTATTTGCTTTTCTCCTTTCTTGGTCTTACTTCCTACTCACTCACAGTGCTTCCTGGGATCTCTTTCCAAGTAAATTCTTACATTCAAATCCCTTACTCAGGGTCTGATTTTAGAAGATGCATGAGCACTAGAATGGTAAGTAAGAGAGGCACAGCCAGAATATTATGGGAATGCAGTCGAGGGGAGGATTAATTCTAACTGGGAGAAGACTTACATCTTTTGAATAGGGTCTGGATGGGGACCATGAGTGTACCTGTAGGAAAAACTGCTTCTGACCGAGAAAAGAAAGGTATGGCAATGTGGAAGCATGAAGAGTGCTCAAGGAACTGTAGGCAATTGAGTCGAGAGAGAATGTGGGTAGAGGAGCATCTTGGACTTTCCTAGAAAGTACTCCAGAGTCTCTCACATTCCAGCAAGGAAACAAGTCTTTCTTTTTTCTTTCTTTAAAGATTTTATTTATTTAATTGACAAGTAGGCGGAGAGGCAGGCAGAGAGAGGAGGAAGCAGCTTCCATCCCAGGACCTTGAGATCATGACTTGAGCTGAAGGCAGAGGCTTTAACCCACTGAACCACTCAGATGCCCCGGAAACAGATCTTTCTTAAACATTCCATCTGAAACTTCAGCTCCAGCTACTCACCCTTCTTAGACTGGTACTCTGAAATGTCCAGACATTCTCCTCTTGGTAGGAGTATCCAAATGTAGAAACAAATGTGGCTACACACGACCTGTAAAAGCAGCTATATGGGAACAACTGACCAACTCACTGTCTTTTGCAAGCATGGATCTTTCTTTCTGCCTGTCAATTTTAATTCATGTTTTCTGAGTTCCCATGACATTAATATTTTGCTCTTTCTGAGAGCTTATAGTCTAAACATAGTGTTTGTGCCTCAACCCAGACAGAGAACTTTACTGTCTTCTGTTAGAGGCTAATCTTAAATTAAAAAAAAAAAAAAAAAAAAAAAGGAATGTTGTGTCATGGAGTCAAAGAAAATGACCCAACCTAACTCTACTTTGGAATCCACGCTGTCAGTTTCCAAGCAAGTATAATGTGTATGTACATTCCTGCTCATTCTCTCTTTTCATGTCCTGGAAATGATCTCCTTCTAATAAAATGTTCTGACAAGTCATTCTGTCTTCCAGTACTGACTCAATTATAGCCTCTCACCATGATCAGCAACTGCGAAATTGGTTATAAACCCAAAATAGGAGTTGAAAACCAAAAAATAGAGGTGTGGCAGCAGGCTGGGAGCAGAATAATTTGGTCATTTTCCCAGCAGAGGAAAGGCAGTTTAAGAAAGACAAAATGAGTGCTTCTGGAAAAGGTATACAAGATTGGAAAATAACAGAGAAATTAAAGAAGTTATTAAAGCTCGCAAGAGAATTTGGTGAGAGAACACTACTCATTTCAGCTCAGTGGGAGCCAGTTTGCATTATTATGTTTTGCTCTACACTTAGCTTTGAAGAAAGCCACAAATTACAATGGTTAAATCGAGCTTTTGAAAATAGAAAATAGCAACATCGTGAGTACAAAACAGCATTGGGCTAGAACACCCTCCAGACCATCCCCAAACTGGGATGAGGGTAGAGAACTTCCGAAATTCCTCCCACCCTCTCCCACCCCCAGGAATTTCAGTCCTGTCCTTCGTGAATCCCCACTACTATAACATTATTTGTGTAATAAATACAGCTTTATTTTGTTATTAAACTGGAAGCTTCAACCAAAGGCTGGGATGGAAAGAAAGCTGCCAGGATAATTTGACCAGGTTGAAATTTTGGGGAAGAGACTGAATTAAGACATATCTGGATCCAGAAGGGAATGATGGTAATCACATTTGTTGAGCTCTTTGTATGTCGAAGGTGCTGCTCTATAGACATATTACATGTCTATTACATATGTTAAGTAATTTATCCTCATCACAACGTTAAGAGATAGATACTATTCCTAACCCATGTTAGAGATGAGGACACTAGGACACAGAAAGACTAAGTAACTTGCCCAAGGTCACATGCTGGTAGGTAGAAGAACCAGGATTCAGTCTGGTGATCTGGCCTCTGAGCCTGTGTCCTTTTTTTTTTTTTTAAAGATTTTATTTACTTATTTGACACACAGAGAGAGATCACAAGTAGGCAGAGAGGCAGGCAGAGAGAGAGGAGGAAGCAGGCTCCCTGCCAAGCAGAGAGCCCGATGCGGGCCTCGATCCCAGGACCCTGAGATCATGACCTGAGCCGAAGGCAGAGGCTTTAACCCACTGAGCCACCCAGGCGCCTTTTTTTTTTTTTAATTAACATATACGGTATTATTTGTTTCAGGGGTACAGGTCTGTGATTCATCAGTCTTACACAATTCACAGCGCTCACCATAGCACATACACTCCCCAGTGTCCATCACCCAGCCACCCCATCCCTCCCACCCACTTCCCCTCCAGCAACCCTCAGTTTGTTTCCTGAGATTAAGAGTCTTTTATGGTTTGTCTCCCTCTCTGGTTTCATCTTGTTTCATTTTTTCCTCCCTTCCCCTATGATCCTCTGTCTTGTTTCTCAAATTCATCATATCGTATGATAATCATATAATTGTCTTTCTCTGATTGACTTATTTTGCTTAGCATAATACCCTCTAGTTCCATTCATGTGATTGCAAATGGCAAGATTTCATTTTTTGATGGCTGCATAATATGCCATGGTGTGTGTGTGTGTGCACGTGTATGTGCATATATATATATATATACACACACCCTTCTTTATCCAATCATCTGTTGATGGACATCTGGACTCTTTCCATAGTTTGGCTATTGTGGGCATTGCTGCTATAAACATTGAGGTGCAGGTGCCCCTTTGGATCACTACATTTGTATCTTTGGGGTAAATACCCAGTAGTACAATTGCTGGGTCATAGAGTAGCTCTATGTTCAACTTCTTGAGGAACCTCCATACTGTTTTCCAGAGTGGCTGCACCAGCTTGCATTCCCACCAACAGTGTAGGAGGGTTCCCTTTTCTCCTCATCCTCGCCAACACCTGTTGTTTCCTGACGTGTCAATTTTAGCCATTCCGACTGGTGTAAGGTGGTGGTATCTCATTGAGGTTTTGATTTGTATTACCCTGATGCTGAGTGATGTTGGACACCTTTTCATGTGTCTATTGACCATTTAGATGTCTTCTTTGCAGAAATGTCTGTTCAAGTCTCCTGCCCATTTCTTGATTGGATTAATTGTGTTTTGGGTGTTGGGTTTGGTAAGTTCTTTATAGTTCTTGGATACTAGCCCTTTATCTGATATGTCATTTCCAAATATCTTCTCTCATTCTGTTGGTTGCCTTTGGTTTTGTTGATTGTTTTCTTTGGTGTGCAAAGGCTTTTTATCTTGATGAAGTCCCAATAGTTCATTTTTGCCCTTGCTTCCCTTACCTTTAGCAATGTTTCTAGGAAGAAGTTGCTGTAGCTGAGGTGGAAGAGGTTGGTACCTGTGTTCTCCCCAAGGATTTTTATGGATTCCTATCTCACATTTAGGTCTTTCATCCATTTTGAGTCTATTTTTGTGTGAGATGTAAGGAAATGGTCCAGTTTCATTCTTTTGCATGTGGCTGTCCAATTTTCCCAACACCTTTTGTTGAAGAGACTGTCTTTTTCCCAATGGACATTCTTTCCTCCTTTGTTGAAGTTGACCATAGAGTTGAGGGTTCATTTCTGGGCTCTCTATGCTGTTCCATTGATCTATGTGTCTGTTTCTGTGCCAGTACCATATTGTCTTGATCACTACAGTTTTGTAATAGAGCTTGAATTCCACAATTGTGATGCCACCAAGCTTTTGTTTTCTTTTTCAACATTCCTCTGGCTATTCAGGGTCTTTTCTGGTTCCACACAAATTTTAGGATTATTTGGTCCATTTCTTTGAAAAATGGTGATGGCATTTTGATAGAGATTGCATTAAACGTGTTGATCACTCTAGGTATGAGCCTGTGTTCTTGATAACCACACTGTAATGCCTCAGAGGTCAAGCTATGGAGTGTGTCCTCCCAGATTTGTATGTTCGAAGTCCTAACTCCCAGTGTTTGGAGGTGGGAACTTTGAGACGTAATTCAATTTGATGAGCTCATGTGTTTGGAGCCCCATGATGGAATTACTACCCTTATAAAAAGAGAAGGCACTAGAATTTTCTCTACTTAGCATGTGAAAATATAGTGAGAAGGCAGCCATTTGCAAGCCAGGAAGAGTGCCATCACCAGGAACTGCATCTGCTGGCTCCTTGGTTTTGGACTTCCGAGCAGCCAGAACCATGAGAAAATAAATTTCTATTGTTTAAACCAGCCAGTCTTTGGTATTTTGGAATAGCAGCCCAAGAAGATTAGGACAAACCACTAAGCTGTCAGAACCAAGCCGTTACCCAGGGAGTCAGGGAATTGTAGACAGAAGAGCTTCCACTCAAACCCAGGGATTTATTTTAGGTGCTTCTTTATGAGGCTCTTGCTTACTGCAGAATGGGATTGAGTTGCAGAGCCTGGTTTGCCCAAAGGGGATCCAGGGTCCCAGAATCAGATTTCCGTAGGAAGCTAGGTAAGCCAAATTTTGGTACCTTCCTGCTTATCAGTAGCCACTTCATTTCTGAATGAAGCAGCAGTTATGAGCTAAATATGCAGGGATTTGGATCTGGTTAGGGCTGTTGAATTAGAAGGAGGAATAAGGCAGTTCTTTCCCCTCTCGTTCCCTGGGATAAGGTACAAATCATGATCTGTGTTAAATTTGAAGAGATTAGTATTTGAAGGGCCCCAGCTTGTCCCTCTCAGCCTTTCATTGAGTCCCCGTCCCAACTGGTTTGACCCTAATTAATTTCTTTTTATTGACTGAATATTTAATGGTATAAATGCAGTACCTTTCAGTTAAATGAAACTCATTGTTACCAAATTTTTGCCACAAAGAATAGTGCTACATACTATCCCTAGGCACATATGCTCTTATGTATGGGTAATTTTACTTGTACAGAATAGATTATGAAAAGTGGGATTTTAAAGAAAAAGAGTATTTTTAATTTAAGAGATATTATCAGGTTTGCATTCTAAATAGGCTTTAACAGGCCTGCTTCGGCGCTTCAGTCAGTTAGGTGTCTGCCTTTGGTTCAGGTCATGATTTCAGTGTCCTGGGATAGAGGCCCCGCCTGATGTTGGGCTCTGTGTTCATTGGGGAGTCTGCTTGTTCTCCTTCCTCTCCCTCTGCCCCTCCCCCACCGCACCCCCATTTGTGTGTATGCGTGTGTGCTCTCTCTCTCAAATAAATAAATAAATAAATAGAACCTTTAAAATAAATAAAAATAAATTAAAAATAAATAGGTGCTGGGGCACCTGGGTGGCTCAGTGAGTTAAAGCCTCTGCCTTCGGCTCAGGTCATAATCTCAGGGTCCTGGGATCGAGCCCCGTATGGGGCTCCCTGCTCAGCAGGGAGCCTACTTCCTCCTCTCTCTCTGCCTGCCTCTCTCTACTTGTGATCTCTTTCTGTCAAATAAATAAATAAAATTAAAAATAAATAAATAAATAAATAGGCGCTAACGAATCACTTTCCACTGGTCCCGTAGGGCATATTAGTCTGTCTTTCTTAAACATCCTTCCTAAGTTCAGGATGTTCTTCCCAGGGAGAAGCCAGATACTCACTTTCCCAGAACCCCTTGAAGTCTGAGTGTAAACCTTTGACCAAGGCCCTGCCAGTCAGGTACCACAAAGACTTCACACTGATGAGACAAGGACACAGGCCCTGTACCGAATCCAATCCGGTGCAGTTTCTGTAGATACTTCCAGCTCCTAAACATAGCTGTGGCAGTCATACTTCGTTCTGGAAACTTTACAGCTCTAAAACAGGGATATCTTGTCAACGCATCAGTAGTAGGAATTGATCTGTTCTCAAAGGCACTCACTTCAGTCTATCCCATTGTTTCTATTCCAGCTGAAACCACAGTGACCTCTCCTGGGTCAGCAGCAGCAAGCTCCCAGCCCGTCTCCCAGGCCCTACAGTAATTACAATCCACTTTTTACCCTGTAGCCTGAACGATCTTTCTAGAACTCAAATCAGATCATATCACCACTGTGCTTTCAAAACCTTTCATTTTCTCCACTCCGCCTTAGGCTAAAGTTTCTAGTCCTTAGCCTGGTCCATAAAACCCTCCAAGAGCTGCCCCTTACTTCCCTCCCAGCACCTCTCTTCCCTTCTCACCGTGCACTCCAGTCATGCTGCCCCGTCTCAGGTCCCATGCTTCTTCTTACTTCTGGGCTTTTGCCGGCCCTGGATCCTCTGCTTTCTCCCCCTTTCTTTCTGCCTAACTTCTGGCTCTGCGGTTATCAGCTTAGATGTTACTTCCCTGACTGCCCTGGGCTAGATTATGTTCCCACGGCGCATTGTTCCATTTATCTTATTTCTGCTTCCCACTAGGTTACTTGAAGACAGGGGTGATGCCTATTTTGTTGTCTGTTGGATAATCAGTGTCTAATACAATGCGTGTGTTTAGCAGGTAATGAAGAAAAATTTGATGAATTAATAAATAAACAGATAAGACAGAGACTCATATCACTCATTTACTAGTGAGGCAACTAAGGTTTTGAGAGTCTATTTTCATAAAGCTATGAGGCTAGTTAACAGTGGACCTGGGACCAAAACACGGATCTTCTGACTCTTGACATATTTTCAACTATCCTGCATTTGCCCCCCTTCGAGTGCAATTTATCACTCTTCCAGGCTTAATAAACACCATTATAATGTACAAACACTATAAGGCAGGTTTGTCAATCTCAGCACTATTGGCATTGTGGGCTGGGTAATTCTTTGTTGTAGGGCTGTTCTGTGCATTGAAAGATGTTTAGCAGTATCCCTGACCTCTACCCACTATATTTTAGTAATCTCCTCCTCCTTTCAGTTGTCTCCAGACATTGTCAAATGTCCCATGGGGGAGCAGATTAACCTTGCATTAAGAACCAGTGCTCTAAGGATACCAGGTATGCTTTGTTAAATCTCTACAGCTTTGAGTTGAGGATATAAGTCTCAGCATAAAATTCATAAGGGAAATGAAGAGTGTGAGCAATTGCTAATTCATCTGATTCCAGTTTTGAGCAATCTTGAAACCCGTGCCCCCTGTCCTCCGCTCCCATGGGGTGTGCAATCATTTTTAAAAGTGGTAACTGAGGGACGCCTGGGTGTCTCACTCTGTTAAGCATCTGCCTTCAGCTCAGGTCATGGTCCTAGGGTCCTGGGGTGGAGCCCCGCATCCCATTGGGGTCCCTGCTCAGCGGGAAGCCTGCTTCTCCCTCTCCCCTGCCCCCTGTTGTGCTCTCTCTCCTTCTCTCAAATAAATTAAAAAAAAAAAGCCTCAGCATAGGTATACCTCAGAAAAACAGAAAAATGGAAGGCAAGAGCAGACTTACTTCTAAATATTGACCTTGCATCATTTAAGCCTCAGGTCTTAACCTCACCGAGCTTCAGTTTTCTTATCTACAAAACAGGGATGATAACGCTCAAAACTGTAGGGAGGGTCAGAGAGGATGTTCATAAGAACTGACTAAATTACATTAATGTAATGAAACAACTGCTTTCTTTTGAACAATAACTAGTGGATTAACTCACCAAAGCATGCATAAAGAAAAATAGGACTAAAAAGAGGAGTTGGAAATTCAGGGTGAAAGGGGATGGGTTTGATGAAAAAAGGATTTTGAATTCTGAGAGGCCAAAACAAGCCCCACATTTCATGAATGAAAACAAGTATGAGCATTTGAAGTGGCAAGCTTATGGGTGTGCAGCCTCTTATTTATTACCTCATGGTTTTGTGGAGAAAAGAAAAGAGAAAAAGCCATGCCTAAGGATCAGTTACCATTTTTTAAAAAAGATTTTATTTGCTAGAGAGAAAGAGAGAGAGAGAGCGCGAGAGCACAAACAGGGGGAGCAGCAGGCAGAGGGAGAAACAGGCTCCCCGCTGAGCAGGGAGCCTGAGAGGGGGCTCCATCCCAGGACCCTGGGATCATGACCTGAGCTGAAGGCAGATGCTTAACAGAGTGAGCCACCCAGGCGTCCCTCAGTTACCACTTTTAAAAATGATTACACACCCCATGGGAGCAGAGGAGAGGGGGCACGGGTTTCAAGGTTGCTCAAAACTGGAATCAGGTGAATTAGCAATTGCTCACACTCTTCATCTCCCTTATGAATTTTAATGCAATTTTTATTTAATATTTGATATGCTGTGTTTGTTTACAAGATTCCTTCAATTTTGAATCTCAAATCCAGAGAAATAATTTCCTTCTGAGCATCTACCATTTTTGCTGACTCCCTACCTTGACATAACAGAGCTGCTCCAGCAAGTGCTTCCAGGAAATTCTACAGGGTGTCCTTGCCTGAGGGTTCAAAGGAGTGAACTAAAGGGACAATGACATCCTGTCAGAAGTAGCAGAGCTCTGCAGCACTCACTCCTCTAGCTCCACAGAACTTCTGCTCTCTCCTGTCTCACTCTTCCTTCTCCCCTCTGTCCCTAGGAAGATACTCCAACATACAATCTCTTGCCACAGAGCTATCTCCTCTTACTTAGGTCTAAGGATGTCTACCTCCTGAACCCTACACATGAAAATACAAGGAAATAACATCAACCAAAAGACATGCATTTAGGGCGCCTGGGTGGCTCAGTGGGTTAAAGCCTCTGCTTTCGGCTCAGGTCATGATCTCAGCGTCCTGGGATCGAGGCCCACATCGGGCTCTCTGCTCAGCAGGGAGCCTGCTTCCTCCTCTCCCTGTCTCTCTGCCTGCCTCTCTGCCTACTTGTAATTTCTCTCTCTGTGTCAAATAAATAAATAAAATCTTTAAAAAAAAAAAAGACATGCATTTAATTGCCGACCCGAGAATCCATCACAATGGAATGGATGGATTGTGTAAATCCATATAGTGGAATACCGCACAGTAATGAGAATGAACAGAGGGCAACTTGGTGCAAAAACACAGATGAATCCATTGTTAAATGGAAGAGGAAAGCACAAAAAAGTACATTTGGTGCTCTTCAATGAAGTCAAGAGCAACAAAACTAATCTCTGCTTTTATTTTTTTTTAAGATTATTTATTTATTTGACACACACAGAGAGAGAGAGAGAGAGAGAGAGAGAGAGAGACACAGTGAGAGAGGGAAGAGAAGCAGGGGGAGTGGGAGAGGGAGAAGCAGGCTTCCTGCTGAGCAGGGAGCCCGATGTGGGGCTCAATCCCAGAACTCTGGGATCATGACCTGAGCTGAAGGCAGATGCTTAACGACTGAGCCACCCAGGTGCCCCTAATCTCTGCTTTTAGAAGTTAGATTACTGGGACGCTTGGGTGGCTCAGTTGGTTAAGCGTCTGCCTTTGGCTCAGGTCCCACGATCCTGAGATCGAGTCCCCATGTTGGGCTCCTTGCTCAGCAGGGAGTCTGCTTCTCCCTGCTTGCAGCTCCCCCTGCTTGTGCTCTTCCTCTCTCTCTCTCTGACCAAATAAATAAATAAATAAATAAATAAATAAATAAATAAAAATCTAAAAAAAATAAAAAAAGTTAGACTAGTGGCGTCAGGATGGTAGTAACCCTGGGTCAGGGAGTAGCAACACGGAGGGTTTCTGAATGCTGGTTACAGGAGTGTGTCTCTGTGCAAATTCAGCAGCTCCTCATTTATGGCTTGTGCATTTTTTCACATGTAGATTACACTTCAATCAGACATTCACTAGATAAAACAAACACATAAAAACAAAACAAAACAAAACAAAAACAAAAATTTCCAACACTCTTATTTCTTTGAAAATCCTTTCTTTCACAGTAGTATTCTTTTATGAGTATGAGTATCCCTCTCAGATTATAGCCTCGTGACAAAAAACTGCTTTGATAACACTTTTGAAAAACTAGAGGCAGTGCTAAAAGACTTGAGTTCTAGGTTCTGCTTAATTTTTCCTATTGATTTCTGTGAACTAAGCACAGAATGTTACTGCTGCAAGAAATCACGAGACCATCAAGTGACTTGAATTTTTCCCTTCTCTATAGTAGGGAAGTTGAAGTCTAGAAAAGTGAAGTGACTTGCTCAGGGCCACATGTTCTTTAGTAATAAAATGGGCATTAAAAAAAAAAATCTCAGGGGTGCCTAGGTAGCTCAGTTGGTTGATCATCTGCCTTTGGCTCAGGTCTTGATCCTGAGAACCTGGGATGGAGCACCCCTCCTGCCCCCCAGGCTCCCTGCTCAGTGGGGGAGTCTACTTCTCTCTCTGGCCACACCCCTACTCCCACTCATGCTCTTACTCTTTCAATAAATAAAATCTTCAAAATAATATATTTCATAAATGAAAATGACAGTGGGAGTTCACAACCCCCCAAATCCCCATGATTTCTCCTTCTATTTATTTTTTTTTATTTTTTTTANTGAGAACCTGGGATGGAGCACCCCTCCTGCCCCCCAGGCTCCCTGCTCAGTGGGGGAGTCTACTTCTCTCTCTGGCCACACCCCTACTCCCACTCATGCTCTTACTCTTTCAATAAATAAAATCTTCAAAATAATATATTTCATAAATGAAAATGACAGTGGGAGTTCACAACCCCCCAAATCCCCATGATTTCTCCTTCTATTTAATAACAGAAATGCTGCTGGGAGGGAGAAGGAACTGGGTTGATCATTATGTAAATACAGAACTTTAATTAACTGATTCCATTTAGGTAAGAGGTAATGCTCTGTGACTCCTAAGCAAAATTCCCTTTTAACTGACACCTATAAGTTAATTTCTCCTTGAGACTTAAAACAACAGATGTAATAGGAGAGAGTACAGGTTATGCTGTAATAACAAACAGCCCCCATATCTTGATGGCTTAAAACAAAAAAAGTTTATAATTATGCTGCGTGCCCATCAAATGTCAGCAGTTGTTTTGTTCCACCTCCTTATGATCCTTTCCCTGGGACCCACTGAAGAAGCCACTCTCTGGATCCTGGCTCTTCACCATGGCTATGGGGAAAGAGAATGTGGTAAAGCAGGCAGCAGCTCTTAAACTTCTGTCTGGAAGTGATATAGGCACTTCCACTTCCATCTCCCCCAGAGCAAGGCTCATGAGCACTCCTGACCTCCCATGGGCAAGGAGGTACAAGACTACCATGAATCCAGAAGCAAAGAGAACGGGAATATTTGGGAACAGCTCTAATGACTATCTCAAAAAAAAAAAAAAAAAGTGGAACTGTCCGCCATGGGAGTCCCATATTTCCTCCTGAGTTTTAGCATAATCACCGTGACCTACCAACAAAATTTAAAGATATGATGGAGTGAAGATAAACTCTGGAGAAAGGAAAACATAGACATGAAAGGCAGCACTGGCAGGTGTAAATAAAACTCTTTCAACTATAATTGAAAGGGTTTTTATGAAAGGCACGAAGTGGTTTCATCTGCCTTTCTGCAAATAGTGTAGTGGGCCGAATGATCAATATTCCTCTAAAGGGCCCAGAAACCATTTTGACCAAAGGCAACTAAATAAATTAATTGCCCTCCAGTACTGTAACATCGAACCCTTTAAATGAAGGCAGCTTTCATGGATGCAAACAAAATGCGTCTCTTGTGGTCATTGTAGGCTTTAAACATTAATTAGGAGAGAGTGCTTTTAAGTGGGAAGGGAAAAAAATCCATTTTGTTGGAGCTATAATCTCCAATCCTAAATTAAAAAGAAAAGAAAAAATAATTTTACACGTAATAATTTGTTTTGCATGACTTTCTCTCTTTTTTTTCTCTGCACACAAACATAACCATAAAATCAGTAAGTGCTGATAAATTAAAGGGAGAGTATGTCAGGCCTCACCCTTCAGCCCCACTCACTTCAGATTTCAAGGATATTATCTTTGGTGGGTAGCAAATAAATATTTTACTTTTGAAAAATCTAGTTAATACATGCATTTGAATGGGCCCTGGTCAAAAAGCAAGGTTGGATATAAGTAACAGTCTACGAAAAATAGACATACAACACAACTTGGCTAGTTAGCGGTTGGCAATGCATGGGTTTGCTCTAGAATTAAGTATCTTGTTTATGTGCTATCACACTTCAAATGATGCCAGATTCAGACACTTGCTTTACGACTTGAAGTAATGTTATATAATACATCTTTCTGGGGCCTCTGTAATAGGAATATTGTTGATGCTCTACAGGCATATCATTTGTTAGTTTTAATGCCCGAGGGTTTGTGTGTATTATATATAAGACCATATACAGACTCACGGTTGCATCAAGGAATACATATGATTTAGGGTATGAATTACCCTCCTGCTTTATAAATTCTTTGAGAAAAAAGTTCAGATAAAAAATTTTTTCAATGTGGAATATAAAAGTGGAAAAAGGGAAGTTCATATATTATTCTGGAATATTAACTCTAGTTTCAATGTTAATGGCTTGTAATAAAGACACAAAGTTTGAGAACCATACCAGGGATGTGGGTTCCTGGAAAAGGGGTCCAGGTGCAAATGGTGGTTTAGTCACCATGGTGGTCTAGGCAAAGATTGGGCCAGGGGGTGGTGAGAAGAGTGCAGGTGGTCAGAACGGCAAGGAGAGGAAACGGTCTTGCTGGCTGGTCAGATGCAGTCTAGATACATGAAAGTTCTCCAGAAAAGAAAAACCAAAAAGCCCTGACACCCTCTGAAGGACTTTTATCTTTCCCATCTAAGGTTTACTTGCTTGTTGTGATTTAAACAGGAGTTTAGTCCTCCTGGAACTGAATGTCAGTCTCTTTCTCCTATGAGGACTCTAGCTGGAGACCAAGGTCTTACCTTCTGGCCTGACTTTGCCCTCCAAGGAGGGATCTGTATTTGCATTTGTTACATTGGTGCCAGACCTTAGCACGTATAAGTACTCGATAAGTATTTGTTAAATAAATGAGTGTTGAATAGAAGACATGAGCAGAATGGGAAGTGGGGCAAATGGTGGTATATTCCCTTCCATCTGATGGCCCATCTTCAAAAAATCATTCATTCCTGGTCCAGCACCAGCGTCAATACAGGAACCTCCTTAGCAAAACAAGAACCTGTCAGGCCTGCAGAAACTTTATTCAATTCTGTGCCTGGGTTTCTTCCATGTTGTGGACCTTCACTGGCATTTCACCTTTAGCTGGACCATGTGAACTCAAAGTACCTTTGTTAACATTCATTTATGCTACAAGGCAGTTGGATAAAAAATGTCAACTGTCATGACACAGAAGGAAGACCAAAGGTACAACTGTAATTTCATGAGGAAATGTGGAAATAGAAGATGAGCCACCTCCTAAATGACATTGATCTTACTCTTGATGAGTGAAGAGTGAGGTACTTAATATTGTAAATGTCATGAGCAACAGAAAAGCACTCATGTATAAATATACGACCTTTCAAATGAACTTGACAATGATTACATGTTGAAACTGTAATAATTCTGGTCTTTCAGTGGCTATACTTATTTTCAAACACCTAGCTAAAATCTGGACCAGATGGATATCTGAAGTTTGAAGCTAAACACCCTTAGGTTAATATTTTATATCACCAAGAATATAATTACAAAACAGACACTGATTTTTAAAAATAGTTCTTGAACATGTCAAGCCACCTTCTTTTCAAGGTGCACAGTGGAGACTCCACAATCTAACACTCACATCTTGCATTTGTAACTATCCTTGCAAAGTTATCATGAGAACGCTGCTTGGGAAAGAGTATTTTCACAATGTGTTGTGTTCTCCCCTAATAAAGCTCTTGCTCCCCCTTGCTCTCTGGCCAACAGTGCACACCCTTATGTTTTTCTTGACTGGATTGACTGTGGACACAAACATAAAACAAGATATTTCTGGAATGGAGACAGCCTGGCAACAGCGCCAAGTCCAGTTCCTGTTGTCCCTAAATCTCCAGTTTCGAAAGAATTCTCCGAAGTCCTCCGCAGTGCTTCTCACCTTGGCTCTCCTTTAGAAGAGTCTGTGAAGTTTTAAGAAAATACAGAGTCCCAGACCCCAAGATACCATCTTTGGAGGGTGAGGCCCAGGCATCTGCTTTCTCAAAACTCCTATGTGATTCTAATTCAGGGCTGTGGTCTGAATGTTTGTGTGCCCCCGAAATAACTGTGTTGAAATCCTAACACCCAGTGTGACAATATAAGGAGGTGGGGACTTCAGGAGGCGATTAGGTCATGAAAGTGGAGCCCTCATGAAGGAGATTAACATCTTTATGGGAGGCTCCCTTCCCTTTCTCCCATGTGAGGAAAAGTCTGTGACTAGAAGGGGGCCCCCACCTAGCCATGCCGTACCCTGATCGTGGACTTCTGGCCTCTAGAACTGTGAGAAATATATTTCTGTTGTTTGTAAGCCACTCAGTCCATGGTATTTTGTTACAATAGCCTGAACGGACTAACATCCAGCTTGGCTTGAGAACCTATCAGACTACAACCACAGGAACTGAGCAGCTGATGTTGTCCCTTAGACTTAACCTTCCTTATTTAGAAGGCCCAAATATCTGTTAGCCAGGAAGTAATAGCTCAGTGATGTTTCCCAAACTTCTCTTTTTATCACCTTCATAATTTTTGCCACATTCATGTATTATGTTCTGTCCTTTAAATTTTTTTCTAAATTAAATTACACCTAAAACTGAAACATAAGGAATAAAAAACAAAATTCTTTTTACAACTGTGATAATGAAATCAGTCCCCCTTGCCATTAATAGAAGGCAACCAAAAAAAAAAAAAAGGTAAAAACAAACACCTCACACATTATTCAAATTAAGTGAGATACTGTTGCTTGCCCAAAGGCATCCGGCCAGAGGCCTGCTCTCCTTTTGTTAACAAGGGAATGGAAAGAGTCTTGCTTTAATTGGTCAGCGCACAGTCAGTCCCCTAACCAGAGCTAAGGCTCAAGGCTACTCTTGGCCATTGGAATTATTCAGAAAAAGCTTTGTGAGTCAGTCTGAGGAAACAGGAGGCGGGAACTTTCCTGAAGGTCTGGGGGAAAGAAAAAAAAATTCTCTTTTGGGAGCCCCTGGAAGAGAATGCATCTCTTCCTTTGGATCTCGACAGGAGCTAATACTGGGGGCAGATTGCAAGGCCCGGAGTAGCCAGCTGAGCACACCAGCCAGAGCTCCTCCCTCTCCCACTCTAGGCTAGTTCGGTCACTGAGAACATTTTGAGTTGGGTTTTCTGTTTTTAGCTACCCGTCACATCCCAATACAGGGAAAGAAGCAAGCATTCAAAAACATACCAGCACTCCAACAGAAGACTTTCTTCTCGGTATAATCAGGAGGATTGAAAGAGAACTGGAAGGGGAGTAATACCCTTCTTGACTCAAGGCCTTTGAATGCCATGTCCATCCATCAGACAAAATCACCTTAGGGACACTCAAGCCTCACTTGAGAAATAATGGTCTTAGGTTGGGAGACAGGATGGCTTGACAGACGAAGCTGCAGTGGCTGTGACTGGCTTCTGTTTACTTCTTGAAAACTTTTCTCAATAAGAAAAGTCAAAGTGCACATTGTCAGCTGCACTTGAACTCCCACAGGAATCTGAAAATGTGTGCTGGGAATGGGGGAGAGAGTAAGTTACCTAAATAGTGTCTGCCCCTCTGGCATTATACACAGAGCTCTCTGAGCATCTCCTAAGTCACCGGAACTCAAAGTGTAGCCCATGGACCAGCAGCATCCATGGCCTCCCCCAGGAGCTTGTTAAAAATGTAGAGTCCCAGGCCCCACTCAGACCAACTGAATTAGAATATGCATTTTAGCCAGATGCCCTTTGATATGTGCATAATAAATGTTGAGAATCGTGCTTGGAGCGCGGACCAGCTTCGTGCAGCTTAGACCACAAACAGCTGATGGGTGCAGAGCCTGGACTCGGAGATTTGCTTCTCCCTGTGGAATGTCAGCTGCACACTTTCAGCCAAGACTGTCTGCTCTATTTCCCTTCAGCTTCTCTGCAACTGATAGGTCACCTGCACAAAAGAACCAGTTTCCCCGAATCCTTGGGTTTCACTTAATACTAGCCTATCTCTGTCCATCGCTGGCGCTCTCACGATAGAGCTGTAGAGGTCATAGATATGGGAGCAGTGAACACCTTTGGGGTTTTCTCCATAGCTATTACATTTCCTACATCCTATATATCAATTCATTCATCAATTCAAACACAGATTAAATGCCTACTTGGCATCATTTGTAAGCCATAGCTCCCAGATTTTTTATCAAAGTTATGATGATGATTAGCAATGCCCCAAGGCCTTTTATAATCAGCAAATTCTGAGCTGGACCGAGAAAATAGTCAGGCAAGAGCTCTCCTGCCTCTGTCAAGTTTTAGAAATTAACTCTTTATTAATGTAACAGTCCAGAGTCATGTAAGTTACATACTTGTAAGCTATCCCTTGATATCTAAAGGCTAAGTCAGTGCAGGCAAATAAAAAAGAGAAAGAAAATCATAACCTCTTGCTGCTAGGTGGGTCCTTTGTACTTCATTTTGCACTTGCTCTTCAGGGATGATCTGCATAGTACCTGAGTGACTTTGAATCTAACTTTCTGCACCTGTAAGACAGAGACAGTGGTTCTGAGGATTCCCTGTCAGAGGACAGAGAAAGCAGCCAGCAGTGACACGCCATATAGTGAGGGCTCCGGAGAGACCGAAGCAGAGAACTTAGACCCTAGAACTTCTACCCTTCCCACCCAAGGGAAGTCTAGGTTTGACCATTGGTAAGAAAGGGAGAATTGGACAGAAGGGACTAGGGTTTAGGTGCTGATGGCTCCTGGGGCCCAAGGTTCTGGGGAAGGGTTAGGAGCATACAGAGGGTGAGTCCTTGGGGAGAGGTGGCCTATAAAATATAAAAGGGGGAAGCTGGGGCGGGGGAAGCTCAGACTACAATGCAAATCTTATTTATTTGAGAGAGAGAGAAAGAGAGAGCAAGTAGAGAGAGGGAAAGGGGCAAGCAGACTCCCCACTGAACATAGAGCCTGAGGCGGGGCGCGATCTCACCACCCTGAGACCATGAACGGAGCCGAAATCAAAAGTCAGTTGCTTAGCTGACTGTGCCACCTGGGAACCCCCACAATGCAAATGTGACAAAGTCTCTGCCAGCCCAAGCAGGGCTCTGGAGCAGAGATTGCCCCTTGAAGGCATCCCATGTTGAGCAGAAATAACAAGGGCCGAGTATCCCACTGTGTGCTCAGTTATGGGCAAGGCCCTGGGTGGGAAGTGTGAGAAACAGCCTGATGGGGTGGAGAGCTGGGGTCTAGTAGCTGAAGTCATTCCAGCATCTGAATAGCAAGTTTCTTTCTTAAAGAGAGATGCAACCTGCACAGCTCCGTGGCTGGACAAGAGGGAATCATGGAAATCCTCCAGATAAGTTTAGAAGGATCCCACAGCAGAAAATGCACCACTGCCTGTCTTCCCTGGAGAGGCCATGACTATGACCATGATTGTGACCCTTGAATGTTGGAGTGGTAATGTCTGGGGAGGTGTTGGAGCAGATGAACCTGGGGGTAGCTTCACAGCATCTGGCCCACCCTGGCTGGTCCCAGGGAAAGAGCTGAGCAGTCCTGAGATCCTGGGATGGGGGGTGGCAGGGCCAATGGGCAGTGTCGGGGAGGGAAGACTTGGGGAGACTTTGTGGTCAGACTAGGAGAAGGCAGAGTATGTGGACCAAGTGCTCCAAGCCACAGGAAGGAGGTGCGAGAGGGACGGAGTGATGCCAGGGAGCTGGGGGACCAGTTACACCTTGGGGAAGGTCAGCAAGGACAGCAGATAACTGTGGACCAGAACTGCGCCTCCCCGGGGGCTTCACCTGGCTCAGTGCAAACCACGGGAGGAGTAAGAATCCCAAACTGATTGAGAAGTTACTGAGAACAAATGGAATTTTAAACTGGAGGGACTAACTTACTTTGAAACAGTGGGATTCTGTTTTCTACTTAGGAGATACAAGGGCATGGGGGCTATTTAAGTTCGGTTCTCTAAAGAAATTTACAAACTGCATTTCTGAGTTCTGTAGTCTATTACGGTTCATCTCTGCCACGCATATTTCCTTTAGTCATGTCACTTTGGGGAATCTACTCTTAAAAAAATTCTATGCAGAAATATGTTTTATTTCCATATTATTTTTTTAAAAAGATTTTATTTATTTATTTGATAGAGAATGAGCACATAATCAGAGGGAATGGCAGGCAGAGGGAGAAGGCTCCCCTCAGAGCAAGGACCCCCAAAGCGGACCAGACTCTATTCCAAAACTTTGGGATCATGACCCGAGGGGAAGGCAGACGCTTAACTGACTAAGCCACCCAGGTGTCCCATTTCCATATTATTTCTAATAATGAAGTGACTTAAAGTAGGAGAAGCGTTAGGTAAATTACAGGACGTTTATGTGATGGCATGTTAGACTAATTACAATGACATTACCATTAATATGTAATAGCATATAACCATTTTCTGTTAAATTGGTCAGTGGAACAAACAGAAAGAAATATTCCATGGTGTTTTTCAAACCTTTTCACCACAGTAAACATCTGTGGTGATCTGACACCCTGACCCAGGACGCCCGGATGTATTTTTATCACTGACACGAAGGCTGCCTGATAAAATGCTTGCCTACCCCGCGTGCCATGCGTTTTGGCATTTTATGTGCTTTTCCATCCTGTCTTTTTCAAGGCTGGGTTCACTACATGGGTTTCCTCGCCATTGATAACTCGTGACCTTTCCGGGCAGGATTGAGCATGACCCCACTGATGGAAAACAGCAAACGACAAAAAACGTGTGTCTAGGAAACATGCCCGGGGAGCTGTGCCCGATATCAACAGGACGAACTCCTGGGGGTTCATGTATATGCCCCAATGTGTTCCTAATAAATATAATTATTTTTGGTAACAGAATTGATAGCACCATAGCAATCATTAAGTTGTTCCCGAGGCTTCTCTTCTCCAAGCTAAATAATCCCAGTTTCTGGCTATGGGGCAACTTCACTGTAGCCTGCCCAATAAACTCTAACACGGGAGACCCAAAGCAGGGCTGGCGTTCAAGCTACAGGGAGCTGTGGAGCCAGAGCCCCACACAGAGCCGGAACCGCTCTGCAGCTTGGCACCTCATGACTCACAGCCTCCACGCAGCCGCTGCTGAATTATGTGCATTTTAATGAGGAGACTGATATCACAGTTCGCCTGTCCTTGGCTTCTTCCCTTTTTCTCCTCTCTCCAACACAATTTTATTGAGTGTCTGTTTTGTTCTAAATACTATTCTAAAAGCTCCTTTTGGAAAGACCTTTTTTTGTATTTTCCTTTTTTTCTCTAATTAGCGTGGGGTTTTTTTTCCATAATCAGAGAAAAATACATATTGTTTTAAAAGACCTGAAGACCTAGGTCTTGCCTTCACTTAGCCCACAGCCTAGGAAGGAGCAGTCACGTAAACAAATATGTCAGTGTGAGACTGAGCTGGGTCCCTTACCTGACCCAGCCAGAAAGTGGTGCCTCCAAGAGCTTTTTTTTGTTTTGTTTTTAAGATTTATTTATTTGAGAATCAGATAGAGAGAGAGAGAGAGAGAGAGAGAGAGAGAGAGAGAGAGAGAGAGAGAGAGAGCATGACACAGGGGAGGGGTACAGGAAGAGGGAAATCCTGGAGCAGATTCTCTGTTGAACAGGGCTGGATCCAGGACCCTGAGATCATGATCTGAGCCGAAATCAAGAGTCGGCCGCTTAACCCATTGAGCCACCCAGGCACCCCTACTCCAAGCAGCTTTTAATTGATGGGGCACAAGGTGTTTTTCCCTCTCTTTCCCAGAACACCACAGAATTTGTCTGACTCCCATCTGTGCCCCCTCATGTCTCCATTCCATTTGCTGGTTGAGAGAAAGAGAGTAAGAACAGAGAGACAGAGAAAGAAGAAAGAAGGAGGAAAGAGAAAAGAGAGAGGGAAGAAGGGAGGGAATGGGAGAAGGGTAGAGAGTCTGCTTGGGGGCGCCTGGGTGGCTCAGTGGGTTAAAGCCTCTGCCTTCGGCTCAGGTCATGATCTCAGGGTCCTGGGATCGAGGCCCGCATCGGGCTCTCTGCTCAGCAGGGAGCCTGCTTCCTCCTCTCCCTGTCTCTCTGTCTGCCTCTCTGCCTCCTTGTGATCTCTCTCTCTATGTCAAATGAATAAATAAAATCTTTAAAAAAAGAGAGAGAGAGAGAGTCTGCATGGTATGTAGTCTAGGGGTGGCTCACAGATGCTTGTATCTAAGATACAAACCACAGATACAAGCCCACAGATGCTTGTATCTAAGGTGGATCAGGTCCCTACATGGGCCATAAACATTTGACTGAGGCCAGTATGGGGGGACATCCTATGATGCTCAGAATACCTTGTAACTCTGCACTCTTCTGAGCTTCAGCAGTATTAACCCAAGACTGGTTGAAGCACTGGTTTATTACCCATGGTGTCACGGATGGCCTGGCCCGTGACCTCCACAGGAATGAGACAGCAGGCTCCATATTTGTCTGACATCAACGCTGCAACCAGATCTTTCTGATTATTTTCAGGTTTTCTCAGTTAATGAGTAATGTTCTCATGGTAGCTTCTACTCAGGACATTAACTTCTGATTCTGGTATTTCCCCCAAAGAGTTGGCAGACAGCAAGTTGGATAAATCACCAGAGAAAACAGCACAGTACTCCTAGGTCTGTGCTTCAGGGGCTGCTGGTCATGGAGAACAATTTGATTTATCACCGTCTTGTTGAAGGAAGTGTCTATTTGTTTTTCAATCTTGGGTAGCCTGTCAAAATGTCATATAATGCTGGGGGCGCCTCGAGTCAGTCAGGGGTGTTTTCCCTCAGCAATTCCTTGACCTCCTGAACTCTTGTCTCCTGCTGTAATCAGAAAAATTTCCCTCGGCATATTCTTTCAATAATCCTTTGGACACAGTTCTGACACACCCGCTACCCTAGACCTGCCAGACTGAGTTTCCCTCAGCACCTGTCTGCCTTCCGGGGCCCCTGTTCTGCTGAAAGGCGCTCTGCTGATAGCAGAGGGGCCGAGCCGGCTCACAGGAGGTGTCGGGGAGGTCTGGGAGGCATGTTTCTGGTTCTGAGAAGCCCGGTGAAAAACATCCCTCTCCAGCGCCTCTTTTGTTTGCACCTCATGATAAATGTTCCTTTGGCAGTTTTATAAACAGACTGCTAAAATGTCACCTTTTCAGAAGTGTGAGTGGCTTGTTGGAGAGGGATGCTGGGAGTCAGGCGGCCCAGGTGCCGTGGCCTCCTTGGCCTGAGTGGGTGATTTGACAATGAGCAGTTTGTCTGCAGAGCTGATTTCCCGGTTTTGGAAAATTTCAAGATGCCATCCTTCATGCGGACCAAAAAAAAAAAAAAAGTGACATCACTGATCCTCTGAAAGTCAAACATGGAGCTTCTGTGTGCCTTTCAGTCTTTACGAATGCCTTTTGGTCCTGTCTGTGAATAGCATGAAGATGGCAGAGCAGGAAGCAGAGAGTCTTAGAACAAGAGAAGCCAGCTGGTCTAAAGTGGGAGCAACCCCTGCCTTTCTAGCCCCAGCCCCCTCTTATAGAAGCAACACGCTCTAGCTCATGGAATAAAGCAATCTGATAAAATTGGGCATTTACCAACCCAAACAACCAGCCTACAGAGCGTGAAGGAATTAGGTCATCTTGAAAATGCATTTGGGATCCCGAGAAGCTAATGTATTGTGAGGCGAAGGAACACATTATTTCAATTCATGCTTGTTCAATTAATGGAGAAATTAGTTGTAATTGGGTTCAGTCCCATCCACCCCAGAGAGCAGATGGAGTCCATTCTGCTTTGCTCATCCATCACACATGGATGAAATTCCATCTGAATTCCAGAGATTCCCAAGAGGCTCATAAAATTATATCTTAGTCGCTATACAGGACATGTTGGAAATCGGGAAAATAAAAGTCTTAATTGGTAAAGTGGGGAAGAATGCTAGATGCTTCAGAAAAGGAAAATGTTCAGAATTTCATAGCTAGTCAGGTTGGTCCTTCAGGAAGAAGGCTCCAAGCCCTATGTCATTCAGGCCCAGAGTTTTCTCAACTGAATGGTATAATTCTTTTTCTTCTTCTTTTTTTAAAGAATGTATGTATGTATGTATCCGTTTGTTTGTTTATTTATTTATTTGAGAGCGAGAGAGAGCAAGAGAGCACAAGCGGCTGTGTGGGGGGGTGTGGGGCAGTGCAGAAGGAGAGGTAGAGAGAGAATCCCAAGCAGACTCAGTGCTGAGCATGGAGCCGGACATAGGGCCTAATCTCACAACCCTGAGATCATGACCTGAGTTAAAAATCAAGAGTTGGTTGCATAACCAACTGAGGCACCCAGGTACCCCTGAATGGTATGATTCTTATTAGCAAAAAACTTGCTTTACATTTGAATGGTTCAAATAAGCCAATTTTTGACTTCAAGCTTACAGATTCTTATCAAAACCCTTTTCTTCCCTTTGACAATAAACAGTTTAAGAACTTCCCCGTCCAATACAGTAGTCCCTAGTCACATTAAACTCTTGAAATGTACTAGTCCCAACTGACATGTACTGGAGGGGTACAATACACACTGTGTTTCAAAGACTTAGCACATTACCAAAGATGTCAAATATCTCAATGATTTTTTGGCATTGATTACATATTGGAATAATTTTGGGGATATAGTGATTTAAGTATATTATTAGAATTAATTCTGTTTCTGTTTATCCTTTTTAATGAGTCTGGTTGAAAATTTCAAGTTACATAGGGTATATATAACAGAAAACGCTGTGTTAGTGGTTTCATTTCAAGTGTGAAAAGTGTCTCCAGTTCCCTTTCCCATACACCTTCAAAAATCTTCTTTTGGTCTAATTCTGAAGTCCTTTTTATGAGACATCAAACTTCTTTTTAAAAAAAAAAAAAACTTTTTGTTGTTGCCACAATTAGGGACAACTTTCAAAATCCAATAATTTTTTTGAATGGACAATGACTACTCAAGTAGCTTTGTACCTGGAAAGCCAGGCAAGAAACATGGGTCAAAGGGATAGTCTCATATGTTTTCAGTTGAAACATCACATTTTCTTCAATAACCTCTTTCCATTTTTTCCACTTCCTGTCACCTCAACCTTGCACAAAAAGGAGGTTTGTCTAAGCCCCACCACACAGATTTGCCATGAGTAAATCATTGCCTAAGAGTCAGGTTATCTAAATTTTATATATCTGTGGGGCTGGATTCCTATTAGACATAAAAATACTGTAGGCAAAAGGAACATTGGAATTAGCAAAGGCACTTTAAACCTGGAGACAGTGGGAAGGACGTGGAATCCATCATGTCAGTGCGCAGTCACTCACAGCCATCTCTCTCTAAAGAAATAGTGCCAGATCTTAAGAAAAGTCAGATTCCAAAATTCCTGCCATATAAATTTTTTAAAATTTTATTTTAAAAATTTATTTATTTGAGAAAGACAGAGCATGCACAAGTGGGGTGGGGAGGGGCAAAGGCAGAGTGAGAAGCAGACTCTCCACTGAACAGGGAGCCTGGCATGGGGCTCCATCCAAGACCCTGGGATCATGACCTGAGCCGAAGGCAGACACTTAACCCACTGAGCCACCCAGGCATCCCTCCCCCACCCTTTTTTAAAGACTTATTCTTCTATTTTAAAGAGAGAGAGAAAGAGAAAGAGCATGAGTTGGGGCAGGGGCAGAGGGCGAGGGAGAGAATCCTCAAGCAGAATCCTCCATGCTGAGGGTGAAGCCTGACGTCGGGCTAAATCCCAGAACCCTGAGATCATGACCTAAGCCAAAACCAAGTTGGATGCTTAACTGACTGAACCACCAGGTGCCCCTGAATTCATTTTAACGCTCTTTATATATTAGACATAATTGACTAATAAGTTTGCATGGCACGAACTCTCTGCAATTCTAATTTGTTGATATTCTTCAACATTAACATCTTTCCTTGCAATGAGCTACACTAAAGTACAAATAACTGATATTGGATCTTCCTTTCTTGATATCATCTATTTTAATAAATGGAATTCTGTCTCAGGCCCCTTATTTTTTTTCCCTGTCTACTAAATATAGGTAAATCCCAACTATAGGAGATACATAATTACATATAACTTTCTTTTATAGATCTTCTCTATCTGGAGTTATTAATGGCCTCTTATTTTTTTTTTTCATTTGCTCACTGGCCTGTTCTTCCCACACCTTGAACAGCTCTACAAAACACTTAAGAGTATAATCCTCCACTTTGTCAAAACTGTTACATAGTTCATCCGATCCATTTTTCTTCCAGGGATATTTCTTTTAGTGTTTTTTCTTCTGGATGCCCTATTTCCTGGATCCTATGTCTTCTATTCTTGGTTTGGTCTCATTTTAATGAAACATTTCCTCCAGTAGCTTCTGAGAAGCATCAGAAATAAATTTTTTGAAATTTAACATGTCTGGGAGGAGCGGCAAGATGGCGGAGGAGTAGGAGACCGATTATCATCAGGTCCCAGGAA
>LNAC01000191.1:0-58584 GCA_002007465.1 Ailurus styani
TTCACCACGACCAAGTGGGATTTATTCCTGGGATGCAAGGTTGGTTTAACATCCGCAAATCTATCAATGTGATACAAGACATTAATAAAAGAAAGAACCAGAACCATATGATCCTCTCAATCGATGCTGAAAAAGCATTTGACAAAGTACAGCACCCTTTCTTAATCAAAACTCTTCANTGGCATCACAATCCCAGATTTCAAGCTCTATTACAAAGCTGTCATCAAGACAGTATGGTACTGGCACAAAAACAGACACATAGACCAGTGGAACAGAATAGAGAACCCAAAAATGGACCCTCAACTCTATGGTCAACTAATCTTCGACAAAGCAGGAAAGAATGTCCAGTGGGAAAAAGACAGTCTCTTCAACAAATGGTGTTGGGAAAACTGGTCAGCCACATGCAGAAAAATGAAACTGGATCATTTCCTGACACCACACACAAAAATAGACTCAAAATGGATAAAAGACCTCAATGTGAGAAAGGAATCCATCAAAATCCTCGAGGAGAACACAGGCAGCAACCTCTTCGACCTCAACCGCAGCAACTTCTTCCTAGGAACCTCACCAAAGGCAAGGGAAGCAAGGGCAAAAATGAACTATTGGGACTTCATCAAGATTAAAAGCTTTTGCACAGCAAAGGAAACAGTCAACAAAACCAAAAGACAACTGACAGAATGGGAGAAGATATTTGCAAATGACATATCAGATAAAGGGCTAGTATCCAAAATCTATAAAGAGCTTCTCAAACTCAACACCCATAAAACAAATAACCCAGTCAAGAAATGGGCAGAAGACATGAACAGACATTTCTCCAAAGAAGACATCCAAATGGCCAACAGACACATGAGAAAGTGCTCAACATCACTCGGCATCAGAGAAATACAAATTAAAACCACAGCGAGATACCACCTTACACCAGTCAGAATGGCTAAAATCAACAAGTCAGGAAATGACAGATGTTGGCGAGGTTGCGGAGAAAGGGGAACCCTCCTACACTGTTGGTGGGAATGCAAGCTGGTGCAGCCACTCTGGAAAACAGTATGGAGATTCCTCAAAAAGTTGAAAATGGAGCTACCCTACGACCCAGCAATCGCACTACTGGGTATTTATCCTAAAGACACAAAGGTAGTGATCCTCAGGGGCACGTGCACCCGAATGTTTATAGCAGCAATGTCCACAATAGCCATAAACTGGAAAGAACCTAGATGTCCATCAACAGATGAATGGATAAAGAAGAGGTGGTATATATATACAATGGAATACTATGCAGCTATCAAAAGAAATGAAATCTTGCCGTTTGCAACGCCATGGATGGAACTGGAGGGTATTATGCTGAGCGAAATAAGTCAATCAGAGAAAGACAATTATCATATGATCTCTCTGATATGAGGAACTTGAGGGGCAGGGTGGGAGGTCGGGGGGGTAGGGAGGGAAAAATAATGAAACAAGATGGGATGGGGAAGGACACAAACCATAAGAGACTCCTAATCTCACAAAACAAACTGAGGGTTACTGGGGGGTGGGAGGGTAGGGATAGGGTGGATGGGTTATGGACATTGGGGAGGGTTTGTGCTTTGGTGAATGCTGTGAAAGATGTAAGCCTGATGATTCACAGACCTGTACCCCTTGGGCAAAGAATAAAAATAAAAATTAAAAAAAAAAAGAACTGGACTTCATTTAAATTAAATATTTATGCTCTGTAAAAGTCAACAGTTAATAAGAGGACAAGCCACAGACAGGGAGAAAATATTTGAAAAGATATATGTAAAGCATTGGTATCTAAAATATACCAAAAATTATTAAAACTCAACTATTAAAAAAAACAGTGCAATTAAAAAATGGGCTAAATACCTTGACACCTCACCAAAAAAGATGAACAGATGGAAAAAAAGTATATGAATAGATTTTCTACATATGTCATTAGGAAATTGCAGATTAAAACAACCATAAGATAACTACACACCTGTTAGACTGACCAAACTTTGGAACACTGACAACACCAAATGCTGGTGATGATGTAGAGCAACAGAAATTCTCACTGCTGGTGAGAATGCAAAATGACACGGCCAGCTTGGGAGACATTTTGGTGGTTTCTTATAAAACTAAGTATACTCTTATCATATAATCTAACAGTCATGCTCTTTGGTATTTACCCAAAGAGTTGAAAATTTAAGTCTACATACAAACATGCACCCGTTATTTATAGTAGCTTTACTTATAATGCCAAAACTCAGGAGCAATCAAGAAGTCCTTCAGTAAGTGAATGGATAAAAGAACTGTGTTACACTCAGACAAGGGAATACTATTCAGTATTAACAAGAAATTAATCAAACCATGGAAAGGCATTAATGAAATACAAATGCATACTACTAAGTGAAAGAAGGAAATCTTACATGACTCCAACTATATGACATTTTGGAAAAGGCAAAACCATGGAAACTATGTAAAAAGATCAGTAGTTGCCCAGGTTTGGGAACAGAAGAGGGATGAACAGACCAAGCATGGAGCATTTTCAGGGCAGTGAAAATACTCTGTATAATACTATAATGATGGATACCTGTCATTATACATTTGTTAAAACCCATAAAATATACAACATCAAGAGTGGATCTTAATGTAAACTATGGACTTTAGGCAATCATGAAATGTAAATGTAGATTCATCAATTATAACAAATATATCACTCTGGTTGAGGATATTGGTAAGAGAGAAGGCTATACATGTATGGTAGCAGAGGGTATATGAGAAATCTCTGCACTTCCCTCTATGTTTTACTATGAAACTTAAATTGATCTAAAAAGGAAAAAAAGCAATCTCTGTAAACACTTAGAATATAATCTCATCAATACCACTTACTGTCTGATGGTATAAAAGTATCTCAAACTATCTTAGTTTCCTCATCTTATAATAAGGGTAATAATAGAACTTACTGAAAGGAATTGTTTCAAGAACTAAATAAGAAATGGAAAGTGTTCTGCACAGTGGCACTACAATTATATCCACCACCATTATGATTTCCACCTTCATCATTACCATTATCATCCTTATTATTATCTACAGAATCTTTACTTCCAGATAAAATCAGTGGAACTTATAACTCAGCCTCTCCGATGTGGTACTTACTCCTGGAGCATCAATTTCAAGCATCATTCCTACCTGGAGTACAAATATGCATTTTATATCTATTTTTGAGAAATGTCCACATGTAGAGGACTATGTTAGTGCCATTCAAAACCATTAAGGCATTTTCAATAGAAACAGAACAAAATGAGAGCTAAATCAACTGCTTTTATATACCTTTCGAAGTCACCAATGCAAAGTTGTTAATACAGGGATTTGTTGTAAGTTCACTATTTTATTGACTCTAATCAACTCAAGGTGCAGTGATTTTGTATTTGTTCTACTACAGACCTTCTTTTCAGCATGAGGTAACACTATAGTGTACTACGGTTGTTCTAAATAGCTAGTTTTACATGCGAGGACAAGGTACGTAAAAATCGGAAGTTTGAAACACCAGACATAACAGAAAAGGCAGGTCAGGATCAGATTCAAAGAAGTAGAGTCCTGAAGGCATCCAAAGCCCACTGATTGATAGATGGAGAATACAAGGAGGCCATAGTGACAGAAAGTGACAGAAGCATGAAATTATTGCTAAGAGGATTAAAGAATCACAAGCACAATTTTTTTTCAAAGTAAAGGAAATTAAACATAGGAATAGGGGGTGCCAGGGTGGTGCAGTTGGTTAAGTGTCCCACTCTTGGTTTTGGCTCAGGGTTCAGGTTGTGATCTCAGGGTCATGGAATCAAGCCCCATGTCACCCTCCATACTCAGCACAAAGTTTGCTTAAGTTTCTCTCCCCTCTCCCTCTGCCCCTCTCCCCACTAAAATAAATAAATCTTAGGGGAAAAAAAGATAGAAATAGAACAATTCCAACATATCATTCACATGGTTAACTTTTTAGAAAGCTAACACAACTTGTTCTTCAGCTTCCTTCTTTTTTTTTTTTAATTTACTTGACAGAGAGCGAGAGAGAGAGAGATCACAAGTAGGCAGAGAGGCAGGCAGAGAGAGAGGAGGAAGCAAGCTCCCAGCTGAGCAGGGAGCCCGATTCGGCCCTCGATCCCAGGACCCTGAGATCATGACCTGAACCGAAGGCAGAGGCTTTAACCCACTGAGCCACCCAGGCGCCCAGCTTCCTTCTTGATAACCCAATTGACCACTTTCAGATTCAAGATTAGTTGGACCCCTATCTTATGTTATACACAAAAATCAACTCAAAATGAATTAAAGCTTAAACTTAAGACCTAAAACCACAAAACTAGAAGACAATATGGAAGGTAAGCTCCTTTACATTGGTCTTGGTGATATTTTTTAAAATTTGACATCAAAAGTAAAAGCAACAAAAGCAAAAATAAGTGGGATTACATCAAACTAAAAAGCTTCCGCAGCAAAGGAAACCATCAATAAAATGAAAAGGCGACTTATGAATAGGAGAAAATATTTATAAATCATATATCTGATAAGGGGTTATTATCCAAAAATATATAAAGAATCCACATTATTCAGTAGTAAAAAAGACAAAACAAAAAACAAATCTGATTTTAAAAATAGGCAGAAGATCTGAACATTTTTCAAAAGAAGGTATGAAAATAGCCAAGAGGTAATCAAAAGGTGTTTAACACAAGTAATCATTAGAAACATGCAAATCAAAACCATCTCATACCTGTTAAACTGGCAATCATCAAAAAGAAGAGAGAACAAGTGCTGGTACAGATGTGGAGACGGGGGAACTCTTGTGCAAGGCTGGGAATGTAAACTGTTGCAGCCAGTATGGAAAATGGTATGGAGATTCTCCTCCACAAAATTAAAAATAGAACTACCATAAAATCCAACAATCCCACTTCTGAGTATTTTTTTTTTCTGGGTATATTCCTAAAGGATATGAAAACAACATCTCAAAGAAATAACTGTACTCCAGTGTTCACTGCAGCATTATTCACGATAGCCAAAATATGGAAACAATCTAAGGGTATGCCAATGTATGAATGGATAAAGAAGATGTGGTATATCTATATGATACAATATTATTCAGCTACGAGAAAGAAGGAAACCCTTCTATTTACAACATGGATGGAACTTGAAGGCATTATGCTAAGTGAATTAAGCCAGACAGAGAAAAACAAGTAATTCATTATATCACATATCTGTGGAATTTAAATAAAAACTTAACTAAAAAATTAATTTACTCACCTTTCTGCAAATAGCCTAAAATATGTTTTACAACAACCACAGTCAACAACAACCAAAAGAACAGGATCTAGGGGCACCTGGTGGCTCGGTGGGTTAGGCCTCTGCCTTCGGCTCAGGTCATGATCTCAAGGTCCTGGGATCGAGTCCCACATTGGCCTCTCTGCTCAGCGGGGAGCCTGCTTCCCCCTCTCTCTGCCTGTCTCTCTGCCTACCTGTGATCTCTCTCTGTCAAATAAATAAATAAATTCTTAAAAAAAAAAAAGAACAGGGTCTTGAAATCAGACACAGGATAGAATCCTGGGTATCTGGTGTGAGCAGAGCATGTAATAAGGCAGTTTCTAAGCAGTCAGTGCTTTGAAAAGAATCGCTGGCAGTGCTAAGTCAAGAGTTTGGTAGGATTCTTGGGATCTTTCTCAATCCATGGACCTCAAGTCCACTCCCCCAGATTTCCTTCCAAACAGATTACTATCCCTAAAGTGATCCTAGGGACCACCACGGTTTGGTGTTAAACAGATTTAGGCTGGACTCCCAATTCACCCATTGAAAGGGTAAGTTATTTAGCCTTTTTCAGTTCTGGTATTAAGTAGAGTAAAATAGGGATTATATCATCTATCCCAACAGGCTATTATGGAAATAGAAAGAGACAATGTTGCAAAACACATAGCTATAAGCCTGGGTATCAGTGCCTCAACATCGTCATCTGCAAAACGAGGTTGGATTAAAAGTGGTAGATGACAGATGGTACCTGTATTTGTGGTTCAACAGAGTGGCTGAATCACTATGTTGTATACCAGAAACTAATGTAACATTGTGTGTCAACTATATTGAAAAAAGAGGAAGAAGGAGGAGGAGAAGGAGGAAGAAAAGGAGGGGGGAGAGAAGAGGTAAATCTTTTTGAAGGTGTCCTTCCCTTGCTATGAAATTCCATGGCTACACAAGTATCCCAAATTAGTAATTAGTATCCCAAATTAGGAATTTTCCCATTAATTTTTCTTTGAGCTTAATAGCCTAACAGTAAATTTCCTTCCTGTGCCCTCTAGGTTTCAATACTAATCTTTCAAATGATCATGAAGAACATGTAAGGTAATCCCAACCCTAAGAAAGAGAATTTAATAGTGCGGCATGATCAAAAACTTTTGGATCTAGGCAGAACTTGCATTAAAATCTGACTCTGCTATATTAGTCATATAATCTGGAACAAGTTATTTCAGCTGCTTAAGAATTTGTTTTCTTTTCTGAGAAATGAGGCTAACAAGTGACATGTACATAAAGGTGCTAGCATGTGGAAACTTGAATTAATGCATCTAGCAGGCACTCAATATTATACATTTATTTTATCTCAATAACTTGACCAAAATACCCTGAAAGAATCAGGAGAATTCAGCTTTAATCTTTCTAGACATGCTTAATACACTTTTGACTAAATAATATGGCAGTGTTTTAAGCAAATTTCCCCCAAAATCCCATGTATTTTAAATTAAAAATTACAGGAACAGTGAGTTATAAAAATGCTTGCTCTAACTTTGCCACCAAATTGTGACAAGACTATTGAACATATGAAATGTACTCCAGTTTGAACTATGAAGAATTACAACATCTAGAAATATATTTTAAATTGTTGTAATGAGCACACATTCATGATGAAACAAAAATTGTTCACTTTCAAAAGACCCCCAAACTGAATATGTAAGTACTATTTCAAAACCTATTTTCACAAAATGCATCAAAATGTTCAGAAAGATAATTTGTGAATAATGAAATACCATTTCAAAGTCAAGAAGAAAACTATAGAATGGCTCATTTTTCAATACTCATATTATTAGTTTAATAGATTTATTTAAAAATCTTTCTGATCTCTTGCTCTGATTCACTGAAAGCAAATTTTGAAAAGTGAAAAACCTATAGAACTTTTCGTTTTCTATTAAGTATCATCTATGTATCCAACATCAATAAAAAATGACAGCCCTGGACCTGAATAAGACAGCCTTTATACTGTTCCTACACATTGTCTAGGCTATCTGCAGAACAATCACTAAAATCAGCAGGAAGGAAGATCAATCAATGAAAATAGGAATGTGAATTTAAATCAAATAGCTGAGAATGCCAAGTTATTTTCACATATTCTCAGCACTGACTACTTCTAAAAAACTATGTTTTTTAACCCACTGAGCCACCCAGGTGCCCTAAAAAACTATGTTTTTTAGTTTTAGTTTTAGTTTAGTATGAAACTACTATGTTTCATAAAGGTAGTGATCACTTCTGCCTTGTTAGGCACCTGGAAATAGTCAACTAATATCTATTGAACACCTACTATATACCCAGACACCTTCTAGATGCTGTGGTAATAGTAGTAAATAAGATAGAAAAATAAGACCACACTCTGATGATTTTAAAAAGGAAACAAATGATAAACAAATAAATGGCCAAAATAATTGCACAACATAGTAAATGCAAGGAGGCTATAGAAGTGATTATGTGATTACGGAGAGGGTACTGATTTAGTTTCCACAGTCAAGGAAGGTCCAGGAAAGCTTCTCCAAGCTGAGACCTCAAAGACAAGAAGGAGGCTGCCAGGGGATAACCTGAACACAAAGAATTTCAAACAGAAGAAACAACAAGTATCAAAGTATTTTGGCAAATACAACCTTAAGCTTGGTGTATTAGAAGTGCAAAAACAGGGCAACTCTATCTGGAGCCCACAGAGCAAAGAGGAGACTGATAGGAGATGAGATCAGAGAATAAGTCAGACAAGAGGGCAAAATTAAATTCTATTCTAAGACTAATGGAAAAGCTACTGGAGTGGTTTTGGGGGGGGTTGTTTTTTTTTAAGATTTATTTTAGAGAGAGACAGAGAGTGAGTTCATGTTGGGGGAGGGGCAGAGGGAGAGGGAGAAAGAATCTCAAGCAGACTCCATGCTGAGCACAGAGTCCAAAGCAGTGCTTGATCTCACGACCCTGAGATCAGGACCTGAGCTGAAACCCAGAGTTGGAGGCTTAATTGACTGTGCCACCAAGGCACCCCTGGAAGGTTTTATAGGAACTTTTAGATGGCTGTGCACAGAAGGAACAGAAGGGAGGCAAAAATGGAAGTAGGAGGTATCAGGAGCTATCATAATTATCTAGGTTAGATATGATGAGTTTGGTGTTAGGATTAAAAGTAAAAAATGGAGAGAAGCAGTCAAATTGGAATACACATTTGAAGATAAACCTTGAATGACCAGCTTCTGGACTGGGTAAGACTAGGGTTAAGACAGAGAGGGGCTGTGTTTTTGGCATGAGCCATTTATGCAGACATCTCTAAAACTGCAAGAGGAACAGATTTGGGTGGGAAGAGCTCCATTTTAATCATTGTTTCTTTTCTGCTATGGATATCAACTAACATTCAGCCTTTATGCACAGCAAGATTAATATAATGGTATAATAAATTGCACATTTATTATGTGTTTTAATGCTTGCTTCCTGACCAGTATCACTTTGCAGCTCTATCCATGAAGTAATTTTTGTCAAATTATATGTACATTTCTAACAACGTAAAGGTACACAGATATGTTTGTTCTTTCACACCATTTGCCCTCCAAGTGGAAATGATATTTAATTTACTGTTATTATTAGAATTGAACAACCCAAATCAATCCTTGAAATCAAACCCATCAGAGTTTTACCTATTCATGGGGATCTGAAAGATCACAATGACCTACTAATGTTTCTGACATTTTGTTTCAGTGTGAAGCCGACAGCACTGAGGGTGACAAGTGATTTAATTACATAAATAGTAAGGCTCAATCGCTCAGTATCAGAAGTTCTCCAGGCCAAACATTATTACACCAAGGTACACCCAGGAAAGTATCACGTGCCTGTTCATAATTAAAATTTAGTTGGCCTTTATATTTTAACAATAACAGTGACAATAATAACAATAACAACAATGGTTAAAAATTCCTTGAATACATTCTATGGATCTGAGTATCTAAGCTTAGTACCTTACCTATGTGACCTTATTTAATCCTCAAAAGAACCCAACTCACGGTTCAGAAAACTGAGGTTCAGAATGCTTAAATCACTTGACCAGATCAAACATTAAGTAAATGATGGAGCCGAGATTAGAATTCAGACATGCTGTATCTCTTTCATTTATTCTTTCATATATGTTTGCATTCACCAACTGAGTCTTTTTCTTTTTTTTTTTAAGATTTTATTTATTTATTTGACACAGAGAGAGAGATCACAGGTAGGCAGAGAGGCAGGCAGAGAGAGGAGGAACAGGCTCCCTGCTAAACAGAGAGCCCGATGTGGGGCTGGATCCCAGGACCCTGAGATCATGACCTGAGCTGAAGGCAGAGGCTTTAACCCACTGAGCCACCCAGGCGCCCCCAATGAGTCTTTTTCTTAAAGATATGGCACTGTAGGAGAAAGATGGCTGCAAATTGTCACTCTACTAATTGGGAAATAAAGCCTATTTCCTATTCTCTGAAACTGGGCTTGCCCTGTGACTTAATTTGACCAGTGGAATATGGTGGAAGTGACTTAGTCACTTCCCAGGCTCAGGCTAAGTAGATCTTCAGATTTCTAAAACACTTTTGGAACATTCTTGGGACTATTCGTCACAGAGAAGCCAAAGCCACATGAGAGATGACACAGAAAAAAACTAAGATATTCCAGTTAATAGCCTGAATAGGTAGGCCAACATCAAATGCCAGCTATGTGTGTAAACCATCTTGACAATCCCAAGCCAGTAGAACATCATGATCACAATAGCTCCAATCAACACCACATGGAGCAGAAGAACGACTCAGCAAAGTTCAGTCAACCCACAGAACAGTGAAAGAATAAAAATGATTGTTGTTTAAACTACTATGTTTAAGGGTGGTTAGTTATGCAGTAATAATCAAAGAGCCAAAGTATTTTTCTTCAAAGGAGAGTATTAGTTATATAGCAAAATGAAACTCTAAAAAGTAAGAAAATACATGAAGAGATTGCTTTGCTCTCACGGCTGCGTATGGTTTTTAAATACTCACAGCCCATTAAAGTAAGAAAATCAGAATAGACCATGGCCTTTTTTCTTCACTTACTTGTTCAATCACTTATTCATTCATTTACTTATTCACTTATTCATTTGTACATTCATTCAGGAAGTATTTCTTGCTATGTGTGAGCCTCTGGGTTAATTACCATGGGCGAACCAAGAAACTATGTAAGACTTTTGTTTTTAAGAACTTTTTAATCTAAAGAAGGGCTGAATAATTACTTTTGGTCTACTGATTCTTGCTCATTCCACAGGAGTACAGTAGAATTTAGAAAAGTTAAGGAAAGTAGAAGAAAAAAGTAGGAGAAGCCTAGTTTACATTTTTAAATTTTGCTGTTGATAACACACTATAGATTACGGACTATGTACTGTTTTTATATTTTTATTTTATTTTATTTAAAGATTTATTTATTTATTTATTTATTTATTTTAAAGAGAGAGAGAGTGTGAGCAAGCACAAGAGTTGGGGGAAGGGCAGAGGGAAAGAACCTTCAAGCAGGACTCTCTGCTGAGTGGGGAGCTTAACACAGAGCTGGATCCCACAACCCATGAGATCATGACCCAAGCCAAAACCAAAAGTCGGACACTTAACAAACTGAGCCACCTAGACACCCCAGTATTTATATTTTAATACTTTATTCTTACCCATAAGATGTTAACCCCTTTCCCCAAAAAAGTAGACATAAAAAGAGTATACTTTAAATTACTTTTGCTCTTCTGCTTGGTTCTCCTTGAAAGTACTAACTTCCTAATCTATCCTGAGCTTCAGTTCTCTTAAATGAAGAGGTGAGATGACTCTAGCCCTATCCACCCCAAGAGATGTTGCAACATGCAAATGATAATAATGAGATCAATTGGGTGCCTGGGTGGCTCAGTGGGTTAAAGCCTCTGCTTTCAGCTCAGGTCATGATCTCAGCGTCCTGGGATCGAGGCCCGCATCGGGGTCTCTGCTCAGCAGGCGGCCTGCTTCCTCCTCTCCCTGTCTCTCTGCCTGCCTCTCTGTCTACTTGTAATCTCTCTCTCTCTGTCAAATAAATAAATAAAATCTTTAAAAAAAAATAATGAGATCAATTTATTAAACTTTGTCATTGGGGTCAACACTTACACACATGACCATCTCATTCATTCAGTGAAATGCTCCTTTTTCTACAAGTGGTATTTTATGCACAAGTAAGCAAATGATAAAAGAAAAAAAATTAAAATAGACTGTAAAATGCCTACCTAAATTGAAACAATGTCTCCCCAGATTTAAATGTGTGTTTCTAATAGGACTAAGGATCATATTATTCTGCCTCCCTGGCCTCAAAACTGGACATGTGATGCAGCTGAATCAAAGTCTACCATCTAAGGATTTTTAGATTTGGAGCTAATGGAGAAAGAGCTTAGAATTTGAGTCATTGAGACAAAAGGATATGAATCAAATACTGCTAGCACCATCTTCCCTGCTATAAGAAGAAAGACTGGGTCCAAGGAGGAATGGCTTCAACTAGAAGGTAAGGGATACAATCAGGTTGGTGACTGGGTTTAAGGTATCACATCTCCTTTATTCTAACTAGGGTCATATTTTTAAGATTAGAGATGCTTTTATCCTAAGAGAGTAATTGTCCAAACACTTTATAAAAGTCTTAGATGACTTCAATATGCCTTTCATGCTCTAATTTTTTTATTCAAAACTCTTTTGGTCACAACCAAGAGAAATTCAACTTCTATTAACTTGAATAATAAAAGAGAATTCACTGGTTCACATAACTTTAGAGTTAAAGGCTATTATTGCTTCAGGCATGGCTGGATCCAGGAACCCAAGTAAGGTTATCAGGACTTATCTCTCCTTCACATCTATAGGAAAATATGAGATCCACAGAGAGGGATAAAAGTGAGTGAGAGATAAGTCCTGACAAAGTCACTTGGTTCCCTTCCTAACCATATACCAAGGCAGGCTTTGTCTTACCCTGTCTTATTAATTTCTATTTCACAACATGTTATCCCTCCAGGATACCACAAAATGAGCTCAAAGCTGGGGAAAGAGTCAAGAAAAGGAGGATAAAATTTAGTTTGCTATCTGTTGGCACAATAGCTAATACCTCTAACCCTCAACAGATGCTCAGAAGTCCTGAGCCCAGGAAGTCTTAGTCATTACTACTAAAGAAATGAACCTTATGCATTAGCTGCAACAAATATGTTAGGGGAATGGAGAAGCATTGCTATTTTGATAATCAACTCAAAAGAAAATTAAATTTACTAATAAAAACTACCACTATTCATTTGTCTGGCTGCATGTAAAGATAGAGCAAACAGCCACCTACTCTCTTAACCTTCAGATATAGTGCAAAAACATTACCTAAAAGGTACTAAATCATTAGTAGTAAAGTAGACTGTATGCATAAACTGCACCTTCAACCATTGAACATCTGCCCGTTTGTCTGGTGTTACCCTTCTCTTTCAGTGCCCTAGATACCAAGGAACTTGGCTGCTAAAGGCTGAGGCTGTGTTCAAAGCACTCTACGCTTTCCTACCAGAGTTCCAATCATAAGGCAAAGAGGCAGACTGAGAAACAGATTCTCTCTGGAAACTTCCTGGCCCTTCAAAATGCTATGTCTGCAAAATAAATTAGTATGGGGGCAAACTGGACTCTCTTTTCCTCAACACTGGTCCTAGGAAAGTGCAAGAGTCTTGTGGTCATTCTGTTTTTAGCCTTTGCTTACATCCAGAGGTACATGAAGCTAAAGTCTCCTTGGTAGACCATGATGAACCCCCCTTTTACCCTCCTACTGTCAGGGATGAAAGATTTCAAGCCTTGAGCACAACAGAGCTGCAGGCACTGACTTTTCCAAAAGTTAGAAATCAAAACCCAAAAAAGACCACAAGTTCCCTTTGAAATACAGAAAAAAACCAGCCTTCTCAGAGTGGCTACTTTCCAGAAACACAAATGCTTTAAAGATAAAAACAGATTGTCATATTTGTCAGGGCAAATAAAAAAGCCTAGAGCGGAGCTCTCAAGTCTCTCTTTTTGTGATAAGGAACATCTTTCCAACCCCTTGCAGCCTTAAGGCAAACAAGGACAGGGAGATGATGGAGAAATTGTTGAAGAGGGCAAGAAAAGTGCCTTGTACTATACACTAGATACAGAGTCCAATACACAGAGGCAGCTATAGCAAAAAAAAAAAAAAAAAAGGCGTTTGGGTACTCTTCCTGGAGTTTCCAAGCTTTGGTTGCAGATCCTATCATTCAACCAAATATTTATTGTGCACTTACTATATATCAGATAATATTCTAGGTCCTGTGGATTCATCAGTGAACAAAAAGAAAGAGAAAGAGAAAACAGAAAACCTGTTCAAGTAAATGTTATGCTGTGATGGACTCTGTGGAGAGATACTTACAATAAATAAATAAGAAAGTTTGTCATGCTTTGTAGAAAAGAAAATAAGAAAGTTTGTAATAAGTACCACAAGGACAATTAAGCCAAGGAAAGGTACTACAAAGAAAATAGAAGTACTACCAGGTATTCAAAGGAAGAGATATAGGAAGTGTCAGGAAAGCAAATGGTAGGTTTACAATTTTATTTTATTTTATTTTTTAAAAGATCTATTTATTTATTTGAGAGATAAAGAAAGAGAGCACATGTGGGGTGGGGGGCAGAGGGAGAGAATCTCAAGCAAATTCTGCACTGAGTGGGAAATCCAATGCCTGGCTCCATCTCACAACCCATAAGATCACGACCTGAGCCAAAACCAAGAGTTGGAGGCTTAACCGACTGAACCACCTAGGCACCCCAGGTTTACAATTTTAAATCAGTTGTTCAGGGAAGATACCAGTGAGCAGGTAAAGTCTAAAAAAAGATTTGAAAAAAGATATTTGGGATGAAGAGTGTTAGAGGCAAAGGACACAGCAAGTGCAAAAGCCCTAAGGAGAGACCTTGCCAGTCAAGTTCAAAGAATAACAAGGAGACCAGCATGGCTAGAGAAGAGTGAGTGAGAGGCACAGAGGTTGGAGATGTGATCAGAGAAGTAGATTTGGATCAGATTAAGTACAGATTTATAAAACTTCAGCTTTTTCTCTAAAATGGAAAGTCTTTGGAGAGTCTTAACCTGAGGTGTGATATGATCTAACTTAGTTACAAAATTAAGGACAGAAACAAGATTAGTTAGGAGACTATTACAATACAACTTTGGTGCTGTGGGATTATAATATGTATCTTCATTTTATCACAGTCTACCTTCAAATAATATTAAACCACTTCACATAGAGTGTAAGACCCTTACAAGAGAATGCTTATATATCTCCCTCCTATCCATTGTGCTCTTGTCGTATTTTATTCCTACATATGTTATAAATTCTACATTATATTTTTGATAATGAAAATTATTTTCAAAGAAATATATGTATACATGAGGAAAGAAAGTCTTGTATTTTCCCACATATTTAACATGTTCTGAGCCCTTAATTCTGTTTTGTAGGTCCAAGGTTCTATCTGGTATCACTTTTCTACATCCTGAAACTTCTTTTATCATTTATTGGAGTACAAATATGCTGGCAATGAATTCTCTCAGCTTTTATCTGAAAGTTCCTTTATTTCACATTTTTGAAGGATATTTTCCACTGGATATAGAATTTTAAGTGTTTACTTTCCTGCTCAGCATATTAAAGATGCCATTCTATTTTCTTTTGTATTACATTATTTCTAATAAGAAATCAGTGATTATTTTTATTTTGTTCCTTTGTGGGTCATGTGGCTTCTCTTTAGCTGCTCCTAAGACTTTTTTTTTTTTAATCACTGGTTTTCAATAATTTCATTATGATATACTTTGGTTTAGTTTTCTTTCTGTTTACTCTGCTTGGGACTCATTGAACTACCTGGATCAGAAGACTTAAAGATTTCTTTAACTTTGGAGATTTTTCAGCCATATTATTATTTTTTATGTACCTGTCCCATCCTTTCCTTCTAGAACTCCAATTACATATGTTAAACTGCCTGTGGTCCCAGGAGCTCATTGAGTTAATTACATCAAGTTAATTACATGTTAATTACATTTAAAACCTTTTTTTTCTCTCTCTCTCTCTGTGTCTTTCAGTTTAATAGTTTCTACTGCTATGTCTTCAAGTTCTATGATCTCTTTTTCAGGGGTGGGGGGGTGAAGGGTGTGATTCATTTGCTGTTAATTTTTCATTTCTGATATGGTATTTCTGCATTTTAGAAGTTCCATTTGGTACTTTTAAAATATTTTCCATTTATCCTTTTACTACATTCACATTTTCATTTAAATCTCTGAGGACATTTACCAGAGCTGTTTTAAAATCCTTGTCTGCTAATTCCATTGTTTCTATCATTCCTAGGTCTGATTCTACTGAATGACTATGAGTCACATTTTCCTGCTACTTAGAATGTCTAATAATTTTTTTTGTTAGATAATGGACATTAAAAATGTTATATTATTGAGTCTGGATTTTGTTGCATTCCTTTAAAGAGTGTTGAAGTTTCTTTTGGTAGGCAGTTAACATTACTTGCAAATGGGCCTGATCTTTTCAATGTTTATTCTTCTGTTCTGTTAAGGTAGGTCAAGAGTATCCTTTACTTTAGAGCTAGTTTAGTCCTACTACCAAGTCATAACTCTTGTGGTGTCTTTAATATGCTGGATGTTCAATGAAGTCTCTCCAATATGACTGGTTGGAATTAAAAGAGCTTCCAGGCTGTGTGAGATCAGGAAACCATGTAGTTCACCACTACCTCATCACTCCATTGTCCAACATTGTGAAATTTCACCATATGCATCTACATCTTAGTATTCAGCAATGATTCAAGGGGAATACTAGGCAGATTTTTGGAGCTGTCTTTCTGCATAATTCTCTCCTCTCTGGCACTCTGTACCACAAATTCCAGTTCCCTGTCCTCCAAAAATTTCAACATTTTTCTTTTCAATTAAACAGTACCACTGGGCTTTGTTTTGATTCCCCATCTCTGGGATACAGTTCATAAGGTGCCTGGAAGCAAAAGCTGGAATAATCTTAGGGCTCATCTTTTTTTTTCTCTCTCTTTTCTCAGTGAACACACTCCTATGCTGCCTGTCCATGCCCCAAAAAGCACTATTTCGGGGCGCTGGGTGGCTCAGTCATTAAGCAGCTGCCTTCGGCTCAGGTCATGATCCCAGGGTGCTGGGATCAAGTCCCGTGTCAGGCTCCCTGCTCAATGGGAAGCCTGCTCCCCCCCACCACTCCCCCTGCTTGTGTTCCCTCTCTTGCTGTGTCTCTGTCAAATAAATAAATAAAATCTTTTTTAAAAAGCACTATTTTATGTTTTGTACAGTTTTCTAGTTTGTTTTTTAAAGTAGGATAATAAGAGTAGACCTAGAAGGATTTGAAAGGGATTTCCAAGTCTCCATTTTATGGTTCAGAGAGGTTGTAACACAACCAAAGTCACATAGCTACCAATAGCAGTCTTAAGCTTAGAAACTATGTTTCCTAGTTCTAAATCCAATGCCTTTCTACTCCATCATGCTGTGACCTATAAAATGCCTAACAGAAAGTGGTATATTAGTTTCCTAGAGCTGTTGTAGCAAATTACCACAAATAGGTGGCTCAAAATAACAGAAAGGTAGTATCTTACAATTCTGGAGACCAAGAATCTAAATCCAGGTGTAAGCAAGCTTCTAGAGGCTCTGAGGGAGAATCTTTTCTGTAACTCTCTCCTAGCTTGTGGTGATAGCTACAGTCATTGTGTCCCTGGTCTTATAGACAAATCACTCCAATCTCCGCCTCACTCTTCATATGGCCTTATACCCTGTGTGTCTTATAAGGACACTTATTACTGGCTTTAGGGCCCACCCAGTTAATCCAGGATGACTTCAACTAGAGATCTGTCATTTACTTGCATCTGCAAAGACTCTTTCTCCAAACAAGGAAATAGGGTCATATCCACAGGAACTGGGGTGAGGTCTTGCATATATCTTTTTATGGAGGGCTACATTCAACTCAATACAGGTGGGAAAGGGGAAGGGCAAATAATACAGCCAAACTCACATAATACAGTTTGGAAATGTTTGTCTCATATAAATGCAAATATTGAGGCTGACCCAAGCTGGGTGTATTTTGGAGAATTTGAAAGTGTTTCCAGGTAGAGCTCTAAAATCATGAAGAAAAAAAATACAAAATTATATTGATAATGGCCCGTTTCATTTAAGCACAATTATGTTACTGGCTCACACCTTTTTGCAACACTTTCTGTATTATGCACTTAACACTATTGTTAATTTAGCCAAATCACCCAGATGTAACAAGTAATAACTGTTTTCACTTAATCTAACCTCTTCTTTCTCTAATAACCCTATCAGTCATGACTAGAGTTCTGAATCCTGAAAATAGTGACATGCAGAAGAAATAAATTGCTGAAAAGGCTTTACATGACAGGAAGCTTGTCATCACTGTAATTGTATTCCTTCTTTATTGAGATGACCCAGTGCCACTTTCAGAGCATTTGGGGAGTAAAAAACAAAGTCTATCACATGACATCTAATTGCTATTTTATCTATTATTTTTCACTAACCAATAACATTTGTTTTTCAGCATGAACTCTTTTTTTTCCCACTTTTTTCCAACATTCTCAGTAGGTTCAGATGGTACATTGTGAGACAAAAGCAAAAACAATAGAGGATCATCTCACCAAAAAAAAAAAAAAAAAAAAAAAAAAAAAGCAAAAGGCATCATGATGGGACAGGAAAGGCACTTTCTTAAAACATCTGTTTTAAAACAGTCTTAAAATATGACTAATTTGACAGTGTTAATTTGTTAAGAAAAAGATCTCTAGAATAGATACCACCCTGAGATCCTTAAACAATGCTCTGAGACTTCATTTGCTACAAATACATCCACTATATTGCAGTTGGGAATTCATCTTTCAACCCAAATTTCAACTGGGTTGAAAGTACTACGTAGTGGCCATCGACTTGCTTTGCTTTATGTTCTGGACCAAACACAAACATTAAATGAGGTCAAACAAAGTGCTCGCTTGCAGTCCTCAAATTTCTTTTTTTTTTAAGATTTATTTATTTATTTATTTATTTATTTATTTATTTATTTATTTATTTATAATCTATTTAGAGAGAGTCAGGGGAGGGGCAAAGGGAGAGGGAGAGAATCTCAAGCGGACTCAGAGCATTATGTGGGGCTTAATCTCATGACCCTGAGACCATTACTGGAGCCAAAACCAAGAGCTGGACGCTCAACCAACTGAGCCACCCAGTTGCCCCTTCACTCCTCACATTTCTAAAGCTGATTTTAAAAAAACTGGAAAATTGAGTTAAATAGGAATGGCAAAAGTAAAGAGGGACATTTTTAATGAAAAAGGAAGGCTACTAATATCAATCTCCATTGCAACACAGACTCTACCCCACCCCCCAAACTGAACTGGACTATAACAGCACAAACTGACCAAGAAATCACAACTTAGTAGAGGAGGGGCAAGGTGTGGAGGGATGTTAATAGACCTAGAATTAGAATTGTGACTTCGAAAAGGGTATTCTGAGGATGCGAATTCTAGGTAAGTAGAGGAAGTTACAGATAATTGCCAAAGTAATTGGAAAATGAGCCTAATACTGAGTAAGAAATGAATGACAGAATATTGGCAGTTGAAGAGAACTCAGAGCTTAAAGCCTTATTTTAAAGATGCAGATACTGACAGTCAGAGGCAGGCAATGACTAGCCCAAGGTAATCAGAACCTACATGATTTTTAGTCTGGTGCTCTCTTTACTCAACTCCTTCTTCTAAAGGCTATGGGGGTATATTAGAGTTCCTCAGAGTTTATTTCTTGGCCCACTTTTCTTCTCTTTCCCCTTCTTTCCATGATCTTATTCTCTTCCCATAGCTTTTATTATCAGACTAATATCAAAATTTATTTCTCTAGTGTCAACTTCTCTGAACTTCAGACTTAGAGTTAACAGTTTTACTTGTGTGTTTCACAGGTATTTCAAACTTAACATGTGCAAATGCAAACTTTCAATTCCCATCCTTCCCTCTACAAATCTAATCCTGAATTGTTTTCCAACTACTAGATGAAACTACCATCTTACCAGTTCCTCCACCCAGGATCCAAGATATCAGCCTTGAATTGATGTCTTCTCTTCACCCTTGTACTATAACCAACCCATCAGTGAGACCCCTAAGTATATCTCAAAAAGTCTCCATCCATTTTCACTGCCACCAACACAGTCCAAGGCACCAACACCAACAGATTACCTCCTAACTGGTCTCTCTATTCTGTTTTTCCCTCTTCTAATTCATTTGTCACACAGCAGCCAGGTGATCTCTTAAAAACATTCTATTTTAATCAAATCCAAATTCCTCATTATTGCTTACAAGGTCAGATATTATTTGGCCCCTTAGTTCCTTCCCTAACCTCACTGCATGCCAGCCTTCCTGTTGACCACTCTGCTCTAGCTATACTGACCTCTTAAAATTCTCAATCACACTACGGTCTTTCTACTTCAGGGCCTTTGCACATTCTACTCCCTCTGTCAAGAAGACTCTTCTCTCCATGCTAAAATGCTGGTCTTGTAGTAAATGTCACTTATAAGTCTCTACTTATAAGGCCTCTGTCCACTCATCTCAACTAGGCCTTAGCTTCCTTTTGCTCCTTTTTCTATAGCACCACTTTATTCCCTTTATAGCACTTATTACAACTTGTAATCACTTATTTATTGATTATTATCCATCATAGGTTTTTCAGTTAAATATCAACAAGAATCAAATCCATCTTTTCTACTGCTTTACCCTTTTATCACTCACATCTAGCACAGAGTAGGTATCCAATAAGTGTTCTCTGAATTGAGGAAAATGAGAGACACTTACAGCACTGTTCTTTCTACCCAAAAAGGACACAAAAGACTATGAACTTCCATTCTATATAAACATAATCACTAAGATAGAAGGAATGGCACAATAGAGGATAGCTAAAATACTGAAGGTTGTCAACTATTATTCTCTAGAGATCTTTCTTTAACAGTGTCCCATCCATCAAGGGTGAATTAAATTCAGCCCTGCTTGAAGACAGAATGAAATGACTTTACCCAGCCCCTTATGAACTTATGATTTTATGAAAAATCCATAAGCTCTCATCCTTCCAGCACACTGATAACTAGGTAATTACCCTTTTGATGAAAAAGGAACCCTTTTTATATCTCTTCTCATTGAATTATGGACCTCAAAATTGAGTTGGAGTCTAATAGACATCAAGCACCACTACCTACCAGTTCCCAGCAACGATGAGAGATAATTTGTAGTGGTATCTGGGGACTCAGGGACAGTGCTGTCAGCATGTCCTTCCGGCCTTCTCCAGTGACTCCTCACTGTGAGCCCCACGTGCACAGTATCAATTAAGTGCCCTCCTCAGTTTGTGAACCAGTCCCTAACAAAATAGAAGGGGCATTAATTGCTCTACCTTGTCTGTTCATGGGTTTTGAAATTAAGCCATTCAGTTGAAGATTTTGTATAGATTCACTTTGAGATGCAACTTTCACCATTCCTACCATGTTAACCAAGGTCAAAGGGCTTTGTCTTGACAACACATCAGTTCCCACATTGCAGTGGACCTGTTCCCAGAATCCCAATCTGCTTTCCAGTGTCTTGACGCCTGTGTTAAGACCCTGTCCAAACTCCCCGATTACTGAATGAGCACTTACATCAATGGACTGATTACTGGAATCATACCATTAACTCCCCCACCTAACTGTGCCCAGGACCCACAATATGTATGTCTGCCCCATAAACCCTCAGTTTATTGGCACTGCTCAGTTATCAGTACTGGATCACATTAAGTTCTCATTAGTTAGCTGCCCCACTTCATAGCCAAGGCTATTACTCTTACTCCTAGATTTTCTTGCCTAACATCCTGTTTTTAGGGGCTCAGACCACAATTTTTAGTTGAGCCCATCCAAACTATCATGCCCACACTTCTACCTGGTCTCTCCATATTAATCTCCTGTGATTTCTTTTCATCCAACTGCTGTTTGGAGGCATAATCATATAAACCTTTACCTTCTGGACATTAGCATTGGAAAACTTCATTATTTTTAGTTAAGGTACAACAGAGTGACAAATGTAGCTTTAAAAGCTGAACAAATTCTTCCCCTTGAGAATTTTTGAACAACTTTCCATATTCAGAACCCAAGGATATTTCTTTTCTCTCTTTGCTAACATGGAGTACAGCAAGGTTACATTGGCTAATAAAAGCTCTCTGCTGACAAAAGTTGCTTTTGAAAAGTCACTCAAAAAGGGAGCACTGTTGATAGCTTTACTAAAATAAAATGCCACATCTTTGTGAAGTTAAAAGTCTCTGGGTTGTGGTTAAAAGTCTGGTCAGCTCTAAATACAATGGAAAGTCTTTTAAGAACTATGTTTGTCTCAAACTGGCTTCACCATACATAACAGCTAGAATATAAATCCAGACTATTCCGGCCCATCTATCATTTCTTTTCCATGTCATGAAGGGGCTCCCAGGTGAAAGGGAGTTCTACAGAAATAAATGAGACAGGTCCTATTCTGAACACCAATTAATAGAAATTATGGAAATCATGATATCAAAACAACCTCATGCAAGTTAAAACAATAGTTAGGTACCATTTTTGCTCACCACCTGGCAAGAACTCTTAAATGTGAGTATTGGCCAGTATATAAGGAAATGGTATTCTCATACACTGTTACTGTCAAAGTGTATTTGTGCAGCCTTTCCAATAGATATTTTGATAGTATGTATTAAAATGTAAAATGCAGATAATCTTAAAACTCAGTGATTCTTCTTCAAAGTATCCTAGAGAGATAATTACACATGTGTGGAAAGGGACCTTTATAAGGATGCTCACTACAGCATTATGCATAATAGTAAAAATGAGACTCACCAAAATGCCTATCATCAGGGGAATGGTTACATGTACATCTATTTGGAAATTGAAATAATTAGATAGATTTACATGTACGATGTTTGGGAAAGATATCTACACACAATACAAACAATATAATCTCATATGTATAAAAGAGAAACCTATTTAAATCTTTATATATATAAATATAAGCACAAAGATAAGTACATGTTTATTTAAATGTATATAAAAAGGTTATGAAGAAAATATTTATAAATCATATATCTGAAAAGGGACTTGTATCCAGAATATATTAAGAATGCTTACAACTCAATAAAAGGACAAATAACCAATTTAAAAATAAACAAAGCTTTTGAATAAACATTTCTCCAGAGAAGATATACAAATGGATAATAAGTTCATGAGAGATGCTCAAGATTATTAGTCATTATGGAAACATAACTCAAAACCACAAAGAGGTAACACTTCACAATGTTATCAATGTGATATATTGATACAATGACATAGTGAAAAACACAGACAAGAACAAGTGGTGACAAAGATGTAGAAAAGTTGGAATACTCATTCATTGCTGGTGGGAATGTGAAATGGTGCAGCTGCTATGGAAAACAGTTTAGCAATTCCTCAACCCATTAAACATAGAGTTACCATATGACCCAGCAGTTCTACCCCTAGGCACATACCCAAGGGAACTGAAAACATATGTCCACACAAAAATTTGTACAGGAGTGCTCATAAAGTATTATTCACAACAGTCAGAAAGTGGAAGCAACCCAAATTTCTTTCCACTGATAGACAGATAAACAAAATATGTTCTATCTAAAAATAGAATATTATTCTGCCATAAAAGGAATGATGTACTGGTACCTGCTGCCAAGTGGATGAACTTGGAAAACAGTATTCTAAATAATAGAAGTCAGACACAAAATGCTTTTTGTATGATTTCATCTACAGGAAATATCCAGGATAGGCGAATCCACCAAGACATAAAGTATATTAGTGGTTATTAAGAGCTGACGGGGAGCAAAAAATGGGGAGTGATTGCTAATGACTAAAACATTCTAACATTAGACACTGGTGATGGTTTCATAACTCTGTGAAAATGCTAAGAACTGCAGAACTGTACATTTTTAAGGAGTGAATTTCCTTGTATGTGGATTATATCTCAATAAAGCTGTTATTTTAAATAAATAAATAATTTTTGAAAAGCCTTGAATAATATCCACCAACCTAGTAACAGTGGTTACCTTGGCAGAAGGGATTAATATACATTTTAAAGAATAAGAATGGATTCCTGTATTTCTTATGACTATATAATTTAAAATATATTGAAAAGGGGGAAGAAAAGTCAGAAGAACCACTCAGAATGGTGCTGTAATAAGAGAAATGCACAGAAGTGCATTTTACCCTTCTTGATTTACAACCTAAGAACAGATATACATTGCTGAAAATAAGCTGCTTTTGAACACTTTTCTAGGCCCTGGGTATATAAAAATGCATAAACCATGTTCCTTTTCTTCCATGAATTTATGGTGCATATAGGATACAGATAGGTACACAGTCAACTGTTAAATAGTGTGATAAATGCACAGTAATAGCATGCACATCTAGCTATGGAAGCACAGGAGCAGGGACCCAGGGGAGAAGAGCTGAACTTTAAAAAATATGAAGAAGTTAGCCAAGCAGAGAAGAGGTAAGGGCAGACAGCCAGCAAAAACAGCGTGGGCAAATGCCTGCAGGGGTGCTGGGGCATGGAGTTTGTAGAGAAGAGTGAACATCAGCAGCTATGGCTGTAATAGATGTTTTGTGGGGAGATTCTTGCAGATGGAAGGGTAGGCTGAAATCAGACTGAAAAGGTCTTTAAATAATGCCTTGCTAAGGAATTAGGACATTATTGCGTAGGCAAGGGAAAGGAGCAAAGGAAAGGAACAGATCAGATAGAAAGACATTCGAGACAGGGAATGAAGTTAGAAAAATTCCTAATTTAACCAGGCAGGAGAGGGGGCTTGTGAACTAGAGCTGGGGCAGGGGCAGTGAAGAGTGAGGTCAGATTCAAGAAACACTTCAGAGATAGAACAGGCAAGACTCTGGGACTGACTGGTGTGGGAAGGGAAAAGAGGTATGGCAGTGACTCCCGGAACCCATTAGTTGTCAGAGAGCATATACAAAGATTCTAGTAAGACTTCCTCGTCCCTCAGGAAATAAAGTGGTGATGGAAAGAAGGGTTTCATATCCAATAAAAGAAAATATGCCCTGTACTTTGCACGCTTCTAGATAGATAGCCCCTCCTGAGCACCAGCTGTTGTGACATCACCTGCTACAACAAAGAGTATTTAACTTGTATTCTATACACACTTGGTTATATGCTATGCATTGTGTCAAGTACTTCACAGGCATAATTTCATGAATCCTCAGGACACCCCTTGTAAAGAAAGAAAATGGAGGTTTATTGATATTGAAAAAAACAGGTTTAAACCCCGGCAGTCTGACTTCAGAGGCCAAGGTTCTTTTTTTTTTTTTTAAGATTTTATTTATTTATCTGAGAGAGAGACCACTAGCAGTAGGAGGGGAAAGGGGGGCAGAGGGAAAAGAAGACTCCCTGCTGAGCAGGGAACCCAACATGGGGCTGACACAGGGCTTAATCCCAGGACCCCAGGATCATAACCTGAGCCAAAGGCAGACACTTAACTGACTAAGCCACCCAGGCGCCCCTGGAGGGCAATGGTCTTAACCACTGTACTATCTTCCGACAAAGATGCCTCCAAGAGGGTGAGTTAAGCAGCTTTACTTGCTCACTTCCAACAAAGTAAGGTCAGATTATAAACTTATCCTCCTTTCCCTCTCACCAGATCCAAAACACATCCAGACAATCCATTACATTCTCCCGGTGAGACTGAAGTAACTCTTCAACCCTGGCTGTGACTTCTGGGATATTTGCAGTGGTCACATAAAGCAGGCACATCCATCATAGAGCTGATTACTATACAGCTTGTGAGGGAATCCAGGTAACACCAAAGTGTCTTCTAAGGAAAACACCAGGTCTTAATAGGTGGAGATTCAGAGACTAGCTATAGTAATCATAAGTTGCTTTTTTTAACGACTTAGCCTATATTTGCCACTTTTCTGTTAACATCATCCAAGTTTTCTTCTTGGGAATCATACGTGCTCTCAACTACGTTGATAGGGCTGGAGTGGATGTACTCCATCTCTCCTTTCAAGGGTGAGCATGTGACTCAGAGTTGACCCATCAGAGCATCATACCTCCTTTGCCCCAAGACTTGGTTCTGAGTTAGGCATATGATGCCATTCAGTCCAGTGACAGGCCCAGGATATTTTTTCAAATTTGCCAGTAAGAAAAAGTTTTCTGTTTCCTATGTTTGGACTTATAAGGAAGAATGTTTGAAGCTTCCAGGCCCTTCAAGATGGCCAGACTCTGTTTGAGCTGGTTAGCCAAAATGGTAGAATGAAGAGTTGCAAAATAGAAACAAGGAAAACTTGAATTCCTAAATCAAGCCATTCCTGAAACCTAAGCTGAACTTTTCTTTTTTTCTTTTTCTTTCTTTCTTTCTTTTTTTTCTTTTTTTCTTTTCTATTCTTTTTTTTTTTTTTTGCTGAACTTTTTTTCAGGTTACACAAGTCAATACATTCCCCTTGCTATTTGAGCTATTTTGAATTTCTGACAGCTGCAAGTAAACAAACAAACAAAAAGTCACAAGAAAGAAAAACCTAAAACACCTGCCTCAGTAACAACTAGGAAGTGCCAAGTAGGCAGTTGGCTAGCTTTCCTGCAAAAGAAACATTCAGAGGGGGCTGCTACTTCCAAGGCAATTTCTGCCAAGATCTGCCTAGAAGAAGCAGTAATGTAAGAGCTGTCACATCCAGAGACACTCAGTGTTGGCCTTGTAAATAGTACATTATATGGAGCATCTGTGCGGCATAAGAAACAAAAGAGAAGGTTAAGTAATCTCCGTGTACATAGCATGGACCTGCTGTCAGCCCAACTTTCTCACATTCTGGTAGATACAATTTCTTCTATGCTGACATCTTGCATGAGGGTCCTCTCTCACAATGTCCTCCCTATTCAAGCCCAGCTGTTCTAATCCTAGCCATTTTGAAGATTCAACTCTAGATTCACCTACTCCAAGGAATCTTCTCTGGTCATTGCACCCCCCCCCTTTTTTTTTAAGATTTTATTTATTTATTTGACAGAGAAAGACACAGTGAGAGAGGGAACACAAGCAGGGGGAGTGGGAGAGGGAGAAGCAGGCTTCCCGCGGAGCAGGAAGCCTGATGCAGGGCTCGATCCCAGGACCCTGGAATCATGACCTGAGCCGAAGGCAGACACTTAATGACTGAGCCACCCAGGCACCCTGTGGTCATTGCACCCTTTTTGGCATCTTCTTTGAGTTCCTATAATGCTTAGACCTAGTACCTCCTCCATGGGATCCAGGCAAAAGAGTTGAATTTGCTTATCTAGCTTGGGAAAATATTCCTGAAGCTGGATTTCCATATGTGCTGCAAGCCCAATAGGAGAGCACTAGAAGAGGAATTGGGGGCTTTTGTCAAGTCTACACATGGTTTTTAATATTGATAGGAGGGGTTGACAGGGTCTTTAATATTCTGCAATTTTGCAATTCTGAAAAGGGTTTCCTGGAGAAGGACATGTGCTCATCATTAGCCAAGGATGTGGACACAAAGGCCTTGATACAGGGCTTCCTTCATTTCTCTCAAGGGTTGTGAATTAAGGCAGAACTGCAGGTGCAGAAACTGTAAGATGCCCTCCAGAAGTGATACTAAAAATGAGGCTAAATGTGCAGGTGTCGAGAGCTCAGAAAGCCAGACTCCAGCAGACATCTAAGTGTCTCTGAGAAATGTTCTGATAGGAGAGTCCCCTGGGAGCACTCTCAACCAGTGACACTCCTGACAAGAGACATTAAGGAAAGCAGATCCTGACATTGTGGCCACAAACACAGCAAAAACCTTTGTCTAGAACTGCCTTTACAAAGAGCAGCTAGACTCTGGTTAGAGAGTCTGGCTGGGCAATATTTCCCAGCAGTGGCTCAGCCTCTTGGCCCTTCCAGAACAAGAGGCTATATGGCATTGTGTTCAAGATAATGGGCCATGGACTGACAGACTTGAGTTGTTCTAATAGTTCTGTCCCTGTCTGTTGTGTGACCTTGGGGGAAATTTCTTAACAACTCTAAGCCCCATTTTTTTTTGTCATTCATAAAATGTGGATAATACTATCACCTCACAAAGGTCTGGAGCAGATAAAATGTAATATTGCACATCAAGTGTTTAACTCTGCCTGGACAACGTAAATTGCTTGATAAATGTTAGGCATCATCACCATTATTGTCATTATCCAGAAGACTGTGGTGATTAGAAACTGCGGGTGTCTCAAGATGCCATTCACTGAGAAGACAGAATAATAAATTCTTCTCCAGAAACCCAGAGCAGTTTGAGGTTCAGGCTCAATCTAGAGCTCAGGCTAATCATGGAGACCCTATGTTGTAGAGACCTCAGATTCCTAATGAAGGATGTGGCTTTTAAAATAAGATAACAGAGATACTGTCTTGAATTGTTTGTTAATTTTACCATATGCTTTACTTTTGTTGTCCCAGTTAGATTATAAACATCTATGAAACAAACTTCACTTCGTATTCTATCAAAGGATTTAAATCACGGGCCAGGGCCCTCATTGACCGGCTCATTGGCACCAATGGCCCAAAGTGGGTGGCCACAGTCATTCACACAGTGTCAGAAAATATTGCACATTATCAGCAATGTGTGAGAAGAAGAGATTCAAAGGTTAAACAGAGAATATGGCACCATAACAGTTCTATAAAAATATGACATATCAGGAGTCTTAAAAATACTCACATTCTTTTCCATTATAATTCTACTTCTAGGAAATTATCCTAACAAAATAATCTAATAAGTAGAAGAAATTTTATGAGGAAACTCATTGTTTTAAAACAACCTGCATAATAATAGATCTGTTATGTAAACTATGGATCTTCTTTCATGTAAAGTATCTATTAAAAACAATGCCTAAGAAGCATTTTAGGGGTGCCTTCATGGCTCAGTTGGTTAAGTGTCTGACTCTTGAGTTCAGCTCAGGTCATGATCTCGGGGTTGTAACAGCAAGCCCCAAGTCGGGCTCCACACTCAGTGCAGAATCTGTTGAGATTCTCTCTCTCCTCTCTCTACCCCTCCCCCTGTGCTCTCTCTCTCTCTCTCAAATAAATAAATTAAAATCTTAAAAAAAAGACTCTTAAAGGGTTAATAAGAGTTTATGATGTAATGTTCAGTGGAAAAAGCTATATGCAAATTATGATCTCAATTATGTTAAAATGCATAGAATATTAACAGTGGCTATTTCTAAGTGGTGGGATTTAGGATGGCTTTTATTTTCTTATGTATACTTTCTAGTTTCTGTTTCCCAAATTTCCCACAATAATAAAGTATTACTTTTATAATCAGAAAACATGTTGAAATATTATTTTTAAGCACATATGTGAAAATCGAGGAGCCAGCTGAGGGTAATACTCTACCTAGATCCTGGACCTGGAAATGAGGGGTTAATACAACAGGGTAACAGGCTGGTAAAGCAGAGAAGTCCAGTGGAGGTGAAGAAGCCCAGTGTTCTACGTCTATAGGACATTGAAACATCCAAAACAAAGACTTCTAAATTCTCCTTTGGAGCAAGGGAAGACTAAGGTCTGGGACTTAAATATGCTCTTCTCAGAGGGAGAAGGGACAAAAAAAAAGTAGCTCTCTCATTAAAGGGAAGTGATGTCACCAAGACGGCGACAGAGGTTGTTCCTGACTTTGCTTCCTCTTGCAAGAGCGACAAACAACTCTTCAAGAACGAGATACTACTGAGAGAATCCTAGAATATGGGGGTGAGGCCAAAGCACCCCCCCTACCTTGCATCACAGAGATTGAGACAGACTACCCTAGAGGTATAAGAGAAGCAGCTACATCCTGACCCAACAGTCTCTCCCCCAGCCCAGCACAACACCACACTGAGAGGTCTTCTCTGAGTCCCAGCACCTTTGATGGGAAAAGAAAACTCAAGAGGGACAACCAGTGCCCCCAGCATTGTGGGTCACTTGGTGGGAGCTACTACTCTGACCTCCTGCCTCGGGAACTGCTAGGGAATCTGCAGGGCTCAACCACTGGAAATCTGACTGTAACAGAGTCAGGGGAGCAGCCTGCAACAATGAGCACACAGATCTTGACAGACCTAGTTCATTTCTGTAGTGCCCATGTAATATTCCCAACCAGTGGCTTTGTTCATCTGCAAAACAGGCTGGTGGTACAATCTGACCTGAGAACATAACACAGCACAGATCAGATTGATTCAGATCCTCAAACAGGAGTTTTGCCAGCCCTACATCCTGGTTTGCCCATGCCTAGGCAAGAAGCTGAATCATAGCCACAACCCCTGTGGAGAGTGTCTGACCAAAGGCCTGGCTGAAGCCCTTGGAAGGAGTATGGCCCAGGGTACTTGAGCTAAGAGGCAGGTAGGCAAAGCTGACCACCCACAGAGCAAAGATAGTTGCAGGTGTGGAGGGTTCCCGTGTGATGCATAGGCAGGAGGATTAATTCATTTTGATTAAAGACAAAGAAAGAATTTTGAAAGCAACAAAAGAAAGGAAAAAAGTTACATACAAGGGAACCCCTCATAAGATTCTAAGATAGACTGAATGTTAGGTCACAAAACAAGTTTTAGCAAATTAAGAAAGACTAAAACCATACCAAGTATATTCTCTGACCACAACAGCATAAAAGTAGAAATCAGTGACAAAAGGAATACTGAAAAATTCACAAACCCATGGAAATGAAACAACATTCTCCTAAACCACCAGTGGAACAAAAAAGAAATTAAGAGGAAATAAATAGGTTCTTGAGTCAAATGAAAATAAAAACACAATATATCAAAACTTATAGAATACAGCAAAAGCAGTTCTAAGAGGGAAGTTCATAGCAATGAACACCTACATTAAGAAGAAAGATCTCCTATAAACAACCCAGCTCTACATCATACTGAACTAGAAAAAAATAAAAAAGAACAAACTGGGCCCAAAGTTGGCAGAAGAAAGGAAATAGTAAGGATTAGAGCAGAAATAAATGGAATAGAAAACACAAAAGCAATAGAAAAGATTAGCCAAACTAAGAGTTGGTTATTTGGAAAGATCAACAAAATTAACAAGCTCTTAGCTAGACTAACCAAAAGAAAAAGAAAGAGGACCCAAATAAAAAAAATTATAAGAGGAAAAGGAGATCATACAATTGATCCCATAGAAATAAAGGATCATAAGAGGCTAATATGAACAGCTACAGGCCAACAAACTAGACAACTTAGAAGAAACGTTAAAAATCTTAGAAACATACAACTTATCAAGACTATATCAGGAAAAATTTTAAAATCTGAATAGCCCAATTGCTAGTAAGGAGACTGAATTGGTAATCAAATTTCTTCCAATGACACAAATCCCAGGACAAGATGGCTTCACTGCTGAATTTTACCAAATTTCTGGTCAAAACCAGAAAAGGACATTGTTAGAAAAGAAAACTATAAGCCATATCCCTAATGAATATTGATGCAAAAAATTTCAATAAATACTAGCAAACTAATTCAACAGCACATAAGGGATTATTCAGCATGATCAAGTAGGATCTTTCTCTGGGATGCAAGAATGGTTGAACAAATGCAACAATCAATGTGATATATCACATTAATAGAATGAAAGAAAAGAACCCCCCAATGATAATCTTAATAGATGCAGAAAAAGAATTTGACAAAAATCAATGTTCATTTATGATAAAAACTCTTAACTATTAAGCAGAGAAGGAACATATCTCAATGTAATAAAATCATATATGATAATCCCCCAGCTAACATCATACTCAATGGTGAAGGTTGAAAGCTTCTCCTCTAAGATCAGAAACAGGGGTGCCTACCTGGCTCAGTTGGAAGAACATGCAATTCTTGACCTGGGGGTTGTGAGTTCAAGTCCCAAATTGGATACAGAGATTATTTAAATAAATAAAACTTTTAAAAAATTCTAAAAAAGATCAGAAGCAAAATAAGGGTGGCCATTCTTGCCACTCCTATTCAACATAGTACTAGAAGTCCTAGCTAGGTCAATCAGACAAGAAAAAGAAATAAAAGGTATCAAAATTGGAAAGGAAGAAGTAAAATTATTTCTATTTGCAGATAACATGATTTTATATATAGAAAATTCTAAAGAACCAACCAAAAGCCTATTAAATCTAATCAATGAATTCAGTACAATTGTAGGATACAAAGTTAATGTACAAAAATTTCTATACATTAACAATGAATTTTCTGGGGGAAAAAAAGAAATCAATCCCATTTGAAATAGCATCAATAAACAAAACAATAAAATACTTAAAAATAAACATAATCAAGAAGGTGAAAGAGCTCTACTCTGAAACAAAAAAATTGGTAAAAAGATCAAAAAAGGCACAAATAGGGGCACTTGTGTGGTTCAGTTCGTTGAGTATCTGACTTCAGCTCAGGTCATGATCTCTGAGTCCTGGGATTGGGCCCTGTGTTGGGGGCTCCATGCTCAGTGGGGAGTCTGCTTCTCACTCTCTCTCTTTCTGCCCCTCCCGCCACTCATGCTCTCTCTCTCTGAAATAAATAAAAATTTTAAAAAATTATTAAAAAAGAGGACACAAATAAATAGAAATTTATCCCATATTCATGGATAAGAAGAAGTAATACTGTTAAAATATCCATACTACCAAAAGCTATTTATATAATTAATACAACCCCATCAAGATTCCAATAGGATTTTTACAGAAGTTGAGAAAAATATTCCTTAAAATTTATATAGAACCACAAAAGACCTCGAACAGCTAAAGAAATCCTGACAAAGAACAAAGCAGGAACCATTACAATTCCTGATTTCAAGCTACACTATAAAGCTATGGTAATCAAACAGTATGGTACTGGCATAAAAATAGACAAACCAACAGAACAGAATTGAAAGTCCAGAAATAAATCCAAGCATAATCAATCAACTAATATTTAACAAGGGAGCCAAGAATACTCAATGGAGAATAGGCAGTCTCTTTAATAAATGATGTTGAGTTAACTGGCTATTCACATGTAAAAGAGTAAAACTGGACCCTTATCTTACATTATTGACAAAAATTAACTTGTAATGGATTAAAGACATAAATATAAGGCCTGAAACCATGAAACTCATAAAAGAAAACAAAAGAATAAAGCTCCTTGACATGGGCCTTAGAAATGACTTTTTGGGTGTGTCATCTAAAACACAAGAAACAAAAAATAAACAAGTGGGATTACATCAAACTAAAAACTTATTTACAGCAAAGAGACCATAAACAAAGTGAAAAGAACATACAGAATGGAAAAAATATTTGTAAACCATATATCTGATAAGGGACTAATATCCAAAATGTATAAAGAACTAATGCAACCCAATAGCAAAAAACAGCCCAATTAAAAAATGGGCACATGATCTGAACAGACATTTCTCCAAAGAATATATACAAAAGGCCAACGGTATGTGAAAAGATGCTCACCATCACTAGTCATTATGGAAACACAAATTAAGACCACAATGAGATATCACCTCACACCTGTTAGAATGGCCATGAACAAAAAGATAAGAGGTAATAAAACCTGGCATGAATGTGGAGAAAAGAATGTGGAGAAAAGAATTCTGGAGAAAAGAATGTGCACACTGTTGATAGGATTGTAAATTGGTATAGCCACTAGAAAAAAAAAAACAGTATGGGAGGATCCTCGAAAAATTAAACTTAGAACTATATGACCTAGCAGTTCCACTTCTAGAAATATATCCAAAGGAAATAAAAATACTAACCAAAAGATATCTGCACTGCCATTTTTATTTTTATTTTGAGATTTTATTTATTTATTTGAAAGAAAGAGAATAACAGAGAGAGCACAAGAGGGGGGAGGGTCAGAGGGAGAAGCAGACTCCCCGCTGAGCAGGGAGCCTGATGTGGGACTCTATCCTGGGACTCCAGGATAATGACCTGAGCCAAAGGCAGTTGCCCAACCAACTGAGTCACCTGGGCTCCCTGCACTGCCATTTTTAAAGCACTATTATTTAAAATAGTCAAGACATGGAAACCATTTAAGTGTCCATCAATAGATAAATGGATAAAGAAGTTGTGTGTGTGTGTGTGTACACAGGAATATTATTCAGCCATATATAATGAGGAACTGCTTACAACAACTTGCAACAACATGGATGACCTTGAAGGCATTACACTAATTACTAAGTCAGACAAAGAAAGACAAATACTGCATGATCTTACTTACAGGTGGAATCTAAAAAACAAAACAAAACAAACAACAAAAAACTCACAGAAAAAGAGATCAGATTTGTGGTTACCAGAGGCAGGGTGGGGATCAGAAGGAAAAATTGGAGGAAGAGGACAAAAGGAACAAAATTCCATATAAGATAAGTAAGTCCTAGGGATATTAATATACAATATGTTTACTATAGCTAATGCTGCTGTATGATATACAGGAAAGTTGCTAAGAGAGTAAATCCTAAGAGTTCTCATCATAAGGAGAAAATTTTCATCCTTTCTTTTTTGTTTTCATTATATTGTATCTATATGAGATGATGGATGTTAGCTGAACCTCCTGCAATAAGCATTCTACAATATATGTAAATCAAACCATCACGTGGCATGCTTTAAACTTGTACAGAGATATATGTCAATTATTTCTCAATAAAACTGAGGTGAGGGGAAGACACCATTAATTTTCTCAGAGGTTACCCTGTCATATATTTTTCAAGGCAACAAAGCCAACGCCTATCTCTTCAGTCCTATGCTGCCCTGTCAGTACCTCTGTGGACTGCTATCCTCACTGCCCCTCACCTTCTCCAAAGATGAGAACACCTAAATGCCCTGAACCTCAGATCCCATTCTTACCTTCTCATCATCATTGTCTCTTTCAAACACCCATGACCCCTGACAATTAGGAAACTGTATCATTAGTGTATGTGTTAATTTCTGTAGGGTTCTATCCATAACACCACTTAATAATAATAATACATTTCAGGAAAAGAATAGATTCATAATCTTCCCAGATAGAACAGCTAGAGGAGATTATTGATAGACTTACTGGAAAGCAGTAATTTAAATATTCACTTTATTTCAATACTTCATTGGTGGATTCCATATCTTATAAAACCATCTCTTTCTACATGATATACTTGTTTAACCATGTTTTCTAATAAAAAAACTAGATGAAAAACAATTTCTGAGTTATTTCCCTTTTCCTTCAGAGTTTCATAGGATTTTGATTGATTTTTTTTTTCACTTTCCTAGATTCTGGTCATCTGTCTACTAATCAACTCATTAAGAATTCCACTCAACAAAAAAGTTCTTGGAGATAGAATATTAATGTGTCAGTACAGAGAAAACAACATAAAATTACTTTTGCTGATTATAGTTTGAGAAATGTCTAGAGACAGCAAGATGTTCTAAAGATGCTCTCACATCCCCAATGACAATTCAGAGTACAAACTCAGGATTTCAGCCCCCCTCACTAACATCTAATAATTACAACAACAACAACAATTCCATGTATTATTGATGAGAACAGTTAAACAGGTAAAAATAGCCTCCTGCCACTTCAAAGGAAAATGAAGAAAATGTCTGTAAATATAAAATCAATTCATTTGATATGTTTTAAAATAACAGCTGTTAGAGTTAGAAAGAATCTCAAAAGATCATTTCACTCCATCTACAGGCTTTATAACAAGGTAGCTCTATCCATGTGCGCACAGAGACAGCCCCAGAAGGTTAGGAGCAGATCTCTTGGCACACAGCTGATTAGGACCAAGAAGCAACATGAAGTTAGATTTTAGTTTCCAGTATCCTCATGCAGGCCTTCTCCCATTGTGTCAAGCTGCTTTTCTTCTAAAAATTATTCTGTTTGGAGGATTAGTGATCATTCCTATATTCGTTCTACATTTTTTGAGTACATACTGTTTGCCAGGCAGTAGGCTAGACAATTAGAATAAATGGAGAAAACAATATATAGTGTCAAAACTTGAAGAGCTCACAATCCAGCAAGGAGAAAGTTATCATAAACAATGAGCTACACAGTGATTGCATAGCAATAGCGAAGTACTATGAGGACATATATGAATATACATTTTGCCAAGAAGGTGGGAATAAGGTTAAATACATAGGGTAGTTAATCCCCAGAAGGATAAGGAGGAAGTAGTCCAGGCAGAAGAAATCATTAGAAGAAAGGTATGGATGTGAATGGCATGTTTGAGAAGCAGCAAGCATAAAACATGAAAGACGTTCCACATCAAAAACAAAAGAGCCTTTGCTTTCACACAAACCTAATATGAAACCATCCTCACAGCTGTACACACTTAAGTCCTTTCTACATCATACATGCCATCTAGAAAAGGGCATAACTATGTTTTCCTTACCTTTATCCATGCTGTGCTCCCTGTCAGGAAAAACCCTTCCCCTCTTTCCCTATGCCAACTCCTTAATGTTCTTCCTGATAGATTACTGACATTACCACTTCTCCATCCTCCCAGGACAGCTCATTATTCCTTCCCTTGTGCTCCATTTTTATATCTCTTTCTAGAGAGTATTTTAATTATTTGTTTACATACACGTCTGTCTCCCAAACAAATCTGTGAAGGTTTCAAAGACGGTCTGCCTTTAGATCACTGTATGTTTGATGAACATATGAATAAATGAATGAGCGAATGACCTTTTGGATGGAAAGCTAGGTGGTGAGGATGACAGATAATATGTGTAGTACAAGTTCTCAAGAGAAATAGACAGGCGCATACATAACTTATAAGTGGAAGAATAATGTCCAGAATTGAAACACCCAGGGAAACATTTTCACTCAAATGAAGTCCATAACTGTGATCCAAAGATTTTCACATACAATTGTTTCGGCATTGATTTAAAATACCACCTAGACAGATTCATATACTCAGATTGTTTTCTTATTACATTCTTAGAGCTCAAAAAGGGTGGCCTGAAAAAGTCGATCTTTAGGTATAATTTAGTCATATTAAAGAAGTGTAAGGGGGGGAAATGACTGGTCTTTCTTTCATCGCTGGCATGTAATTCATTATAAAGGTGTTAAACTCATTGGTAAGTGTGAAAATGAGAAGAAATGAGTCTACTGACAAAAAATGCAATGAGACAATAAACTAAAATTAATGCTTCACAAATCCTCAGCTTTTCAGCCTCATTGTCTCAATTTGTTATTCTCATGAATTATCAAAGTGAAGCATAGCCACTGCTCCTAAAAATAAAGATTTGATTAAATTTCATTATGTACCAAAATGCCTAAAGACATTGCCTCTCCTTTGACCTCATGAGCTTCTCAAACTACTCTATCCCAGGGTTAAGGAAATATCTCATTAGCCATACCTGATGTCAGCAGATGTGCGATTAAACTGCTTGTCACTCAAGACCTCGATACCAGAAAATACCTAGGTCATGCAATCCTTTACACCACCCCTTTCTCTTTGCAATATAAGAGCAGAAACTGTATGCCTGGAGTTGTTATAAAAATAATTCCAAACACTGAGTCATTTCTGGGATGTCTTTGGGTTGATGGGAAAGAAGCTACTACCTGCCAGGTAGTAAAATGTGATTGATAAATGATAGTATTAGTCTTCTTGGACTGCTGTAACAAAATACAGGCTAGGTGGCTTAAACAACAGAAATTTACTTTCTCACAGTTTTGGAGGTTGGAAATTCAAGATCAAGGTGTCAATAGGGTGATGTCTAATGAGGACTCTCTTCCTGCCTTTTAGATGGCCATTTTGTCATTCTGTCCCCCACATAGCCTTTTCTCTGTTCATGCTCACTCCTGGTGCCTCTTCTTCTTTTTACAAGGACATCAGTCCCTTATGATCTCATTTACCCTTACTCATCTCCACAAGGAAGCTATTTCTAGGGGCACCTGTGTGGCTCAGTTAGTTAAGCATCTGCCTTCAGCTCAGGTCCTGATCTCAGGGTCTTGGGATTGAGTCCTACGTTGGGTTCTCTGTTCAGTAGGGAGTCTGCTTCTTCCCCTCCCTTTCCCCTCCCCACCATGCACGTGCTGTGCTTTCTCCCTAGATAGATAGATAGATAGATAGATAGATAGATAGATAGATAGATAGATAGCTTTTTCTAAAAGCAGTCACAGTGGAGATTACGGCTTCAACATATGAACTGGGAAGTAGAGACATAGATAGGTAGGTAGGTAGATAATGGAAAGAACGGAGGGAGGGGAACCGTTAACTTGCTAGGGAGGTAGGACTACAATCAGATTTAAATCTGCAGAAGTAAGCCATTGCCTATAAGGTTAAAAACTGAAAAGTATTAGAGAAGCCCACACTGATCCAAAGTGCTGCACATGCATGCATGCGTGTGCGCACACACACACACACACACACATACATACTCACACACATATATGAGCCACAGTGCCTGAAGTTTTACATTAATCAATGAACAAATATTTATTGAATAAGAACTTTGTGGCTAGCACTGAGTTAGGAGTTACGGAGTATGTTAACTGAATCCCTGACCGAAGATGTTATATTCCAATATGGATGAAAGAACCTATGCTTTAAAAAAGTTTTTCTTTGCCTTTATTTATGAAAGGATCACTTGTGGGAATTTTTTTTAACATTTTATTTACTTATTTGACAGAGAGAGATATGAGAGAGAGCGCAAGCAGAAGGAGCAGCAAAGGGAGAGGGAGAGAAGCAAGCTCTCTCCTGAGCAGGGAGCCTGACGCAGGGCTCGATTCCAGGACCCTGAGATCATAAACTGAGCCGAAGGCAGCCGCTCAACCAACTGAGCCACCCAGGAGCCCCCACTTATGGGGCTTTTAAAAATACATATTCCATAATCAAATCTTCTTGATCTAAATAGCCTGGAGAGGGCCTTGGGCGTGTGTGTGTGTGTGTGTGTCTCTGTGTGTGTGTGTATATACATATATATATATATATTTTTTAATCTCTGGAAGTAACTCATACACATAGCCAATATGAAAAACCAATTCAGTGTACTGAGATAAACATTGGTCTTTCCTTCTAAATAGAAATGTCCCTGGAAGAGAATATGTGAAGATCCCACTACTTCAGGGTGGATGAACTCACTATAGATGGCTAATAATAAATGATCCATGACAATATTAGACTACTGAGCAAGAAAAGGCATAAACAATTTAAGATAAATACACATGAAACTTGATTGCAAAGATGAAATCCCTTTGTAAATATAAGAGATTATAATGCAGCAGATCACTATTTTACCAAGTAACCATTACATTTGAAGTGTTTCCAAATACTGAGCCAATACTTGTCTTTCCATAACTTTCTTCCAATATTTCTAGTTCTACACTTTTAATTCCCTAATTTGACTAGAAGTTTTCAGGGTAGACTCCACAATGCCATAGATCTGTGACCACAGTCCTAAGGGGTCCCTGAGTAAAACAGGACCAAGGCTGATAAAAATCACTAGGCTTAGCCCCACAAACAGGTGAGAGTCTGGAATTAGTCCTGCAGCCATTACCCTGGATTTCACTAGGTTATAAGCTGCCCAGCCAGAGCCACCTGTACTTTCTAGGGCTGGCTTCCATTCCCTGAACATCTAGTCATTGGCTGTGCTACGTTCACTCTTGGCACGCCAAAGCTGCTGTATGGACTCTTTATTTAGACCAATGATTCGCAATTGGAATGGCTCTGTCTCCAATGGAGTATTTGAAAATAGCTGACAGTATATTTGGTCATCACAATAGACGCTGCCTCCACCCGCACCACCACTGATGCAGTGACATTCTTCATACCTGAGTCACAAGCATGAACCTCCTATATGAGTATACATTTATGGTTTCCAACCTCTGCGTGAGTATAAGCATGTGACGGCTTCATTATGTCTTTTAGAGCAGGCAAGACCACGTACACATATATTAAAATACATATTATTTTTAATTACTTTACACTTGCTAGTCCATTGAAATAAAATTAAGGCATTGTATTAACTTATTTTCTGTGTGAAATTATATATGTATATATACACATAGATTTCGTTTTCTAGAAATTTTATTATCTTTGAGAATAAAGAATACATTGCTAAATATCTGTTAAAGAGAGGAGATACTAGGTCTGATAGGTTCGAGATATCAATATTAGCCTTTATTCAATGAACAATTACAATAAATCCTGTGGATCTTTGACAGACCCTTTTAGGGTTCAGCCTTTATAACTATACTGACTCCTGCAGTCCTCCTCTCAACAAGTCATCCTCCATGCCAAGGATATTCCAGTATGCCTTGCAGCCAGTACTACCTATTTATAGATACCATCCTATAATGCGAAAAGAAATTGTAAAAATTATGTCATTCATTTTATCTAAAAGCTAGATTCATATTAGTAATGTTAGCATATAAGAAATTAATACTTATTTTAAACCTACATTTAATAATGCTTTCACATGGATTGATTTTATTTGATATTCACAACACCCTGTGAGATGTTATGGATGATTGTGTATTTCTGCCCCTGCTTAACAATGGAGAATCCTGAGGCCCTGAGAGGCTGACTGGTTCAAAGTCACAGATCTAGCAAGAAAGAGCTGAGATTCAAATCTAAACCTTCAGAAGACAAAAGCTGTGCTGTTTTTGCTTATATAACACTGAGTCTCAAGTAACAAGACAGAAAAAATAACAGAAAGACTAAAATAAAAAGAATCGATATGAAATGCTAAAACATGTAAATATTCTAACAGCAATTTCTGAAAGCCTATAGAGGAAATTCAACATCATAATCTAGATTTAATTAAGGTGGTTCTTTTGACATGTGAATATACTCTTCCGTTGCAACTTGCCACAGCCCACACCTTTGAACCCAATGTGTACTTGTACATGCATAAATGGCTCCCAAAAAAGACACTTGAAAATAACTGTGCTGCTCTCTACTGTTGACAAAGGAGTAGGCATGCAAATAGCAAACATTTGCTATTTGTGTCTCTGAGCTGATGATAAAAATGGACAGCTACAAAGTGCTACTTTTATTTATATTTCATTTCACTTTTATTGATGAGTGAGTGTGGTTCAACAGCAACTTTTTAATTGAAATAAATATTTTTTTAAAGATTTTATTTATTTATTTATTTATTTGACAGAGAGAGAGAGATCACAAATAGGCAGAGAGGCAGGCAGAGAGAGAGGAGGAAGCAGGCTCCCTGCTGAGCAGAGATCCCGATGTGGGACTCGATCCCAGGACCCCTCGATCATGACCTGAGCCGAAGGCAGAGGCTTAACCCACTGAGCCACCCAGGCACCCCTTGAAATAAATATTTAACTCATTAATGAAACCAAACAATTCCTTTGGCTTAAAACAGACAATACAATTACGATTTCTAATTGGGTGTTTTTATTTGAATTCTGCTCAAGTCTAGCTGAAAAGACATGAACAGACATTCAGTACTTGTAGCTAGTTTGCAAATTCTTATATCAGGTTTACATGAGCCCTAAAGGTCAGAGAGCGGCAGATGAATGCCTTACAGATGATAACTCTGATCCATAGGAAGCAGCTGCCTAGAGAAAAGGATAAAGGAATCTGAGGCTCTGTCCAGGCTCAGTGAGAAAGAGTACCATAACTGATTAGTAATGTCTTCCACAGAAGGTAAAGTGAGATGACAGTACACAGACAACATTTCTGTGGTCCCTGCACTAGTTTGACCCACTTACTTCATGGATGAAGAAATTGAGGTCCAATAAGATTAAAATCAAATTCAAATTAAATCAAAGATTTCATCACTGCTTGAAGTTAGGCAAGGGTCAAGAATTCAAGCATCTTGGATCCTGGGACATTCTTCTTGCCACTAGAGATGTTTTCTTAGTTATATCTCTTAGAACAGTACTTAAAAATTCCAGCCCAAACTTCTGAAAGTAAAAAGTAAAAGTAATGTTCATTTTCCTATATGCATGTTTTCTCCTTTACATAGACCAAGAGACTTTGTGAACGGTATGGGAACAAAACCCTTTCATCTTACAATTGATCTTTTTGATGATTTGGTCATAAGGAAATAGAATTTCCCATTGCAGAGTCATTTCCATGGTTACCTATTGATTTCCTATAGGAAACATCCTGTTTACACAGCCATCACGTCTTTATTGTGGAGGGTAAATCACCTTCTGCGTTTTTGCTTTATCTGCAACCCGAGGCGTGTAAAAATGAGCTCTGCAAAATTACCAGAATAAGATAAATAAATGATTCATGTGACTTGGTTTTGCATGAATAAGTGATTAATCCTTTCTTTCAACCTTGTTAGGAGAAAATGCAGAATTAATGTCATTCTATGCAAATAGAAGCCCACTTTCCTGAATTCTGACCTAATTAGAGGTATTTGTGAGGCAAAGTATATGTGAAATTTCTTGCAGTTAAAAAAAGAAAATAAGAACTGCTATTGAAAATCAGAAATCAAACTTTTCTTTATAAGTCTTAACTGCAGATACACATAGATGATATTATGACTTACCCTGAAATTTCTTTCAAAACGTCTCATATTTTAGCATGCCAAAGGTAAATGATTGTAATGGTCCAAAACAGGCCTTACCATTGATTACCCAGTAGGTGAACTCAGAGTTCATGTCACAACCTTACCAGCCTGAACTGACTATAATCTTAGAAGCAAAACACCCAGGAAACAGTGTCTCGATGTAGTGAAAAATTAGCGAACCACTTATTAAATCAGTAGAATGCTCAAGAACCCAAAACAACTCAACAAAATCGAATTCCCTCAAGTCAGGAGCAGAAAATTACAATTCCACTCTGGAATGAGGTGACTCAGCTCTGTGCTAGAGGCTTAGGTCTCTGCCTCCCATAGTATTTCACCCGTAGGTGGAGACTTTGAACATAAATTAGTACCAACCAAATAATACTGTACAAGTCAGAAAATAAGAATACTTGAAGGAAGAGGTCACCTTGGACTGGAATATGGTCAAAAAGGACTTCTTGTATATGGAGTAGAAGTGTATTTTGAGTGGTGCCCCTGAAGAAGCAGTGAGATCTGGATAGATACAAGTGGAAAATTATAGCAGCTAATATTTCGTAAGCATTTATTATGGGCCAGGTACTTCACCAAATCCTTTACACTCACTATCTTATTTCAACTTTACAACTATCCAGTGAGATGAGTAAGCTACCATCATCTCCTTTTATATGCAAAAAAGCTGAAGTTAAACATCTAGTGTTACAGAATAGGTGGTGATAATTTCATTATAGACTGTCTACTGAGTCTACAGTTGTTAACTACACCATTCCAGGCAGAAGAAAATAAGCAACACAGTGGAAGGGATGCAAATCATATAGCAAGAGGGTGGCAGAGGGTAAACCACTCAATCAAGAGATGAGTGGCATAGGTGGAGAGAGGAAGGGATAGGAAAACTGCATGATGTTGGATTATAGAGATCTCTAAATGCCATTCTTGGTAGAATAAGACATGTGAGAATGGAACTCCAACTGAGAAGGTGCCAATTAATTCAGGTGGCACTGACCTGTGAGGCAGAGCACGTCTTAATCACCAGAACACTAAATGCTCATTATCCAACCTTTTAATTGGCAGCCTGGAAAAGTTATCAGCAAAGAACCAAGATACTATCATGCTGTTAAGGGAAAAAGAGAGAAAAGAAAAAGAAGGAAAGAAACAATGCTCTGATCTCCAACCCTGTATTTCAGATGTTTGTTTTCCTATCTTCCAGGTCCTTGGTGGAGATAAAATGAACAAAGGGAAGAACAGATGGGACTAAAAGCAGAAGTTAATTGATGAAAGAAAAAAGCAAGGCTGGGGGAAGAGTGTATAGAGAAGGAGAGTGAATCAGAGCAAAGGGTTTTGAAATGTAAGGTTATCTCCGTGGCTGAGCTAAATACAAAACAACTACATTGACTACTTTGCAATGTTAAGTGGCTTTATCAAGTATAGGGGGAGACTGTTGCTTGGAAATAATCATACAGATTTCTCAGCAGAAATGTCACCTGACACAACCGGGTCAGCTGTAGGTCCTGGAGCAATGTGCATCACTGCTTCATTGCAAAAATGCAGAACAGAGTCAGAGACCACTCCAACATCTTAAATAAGTACAAGTGGAAAATGAAACCAGAGACGGTCAAATGAAAGGACATCATACCTTTCAGGAGAAAGGAATCAGGAGAGTGGTTTCTTCTTTTCCTGAGAGAGGATAAATGCATTTTTCCAAGGTGAAAGGATAAGTGATAGGGTGCCCAGATTACATTTTCCGACTCAGGACAGTATGCTTTCTTTTATACCCGTAAGCTGCAGAATGAACCAAACTTTATTCAAATTCCAGCTCTGCCACTTATTAGATGTGTGATCTTAAGCAACTTATTTCCTCCCTTACCACCAAGATAAAAAAGAAAAGAAAAAAAAACAAGTTCTTTGCTCTCAAATAACTAAAGTAAATTTGACGCAAATAGATTGACAAGGTTGAAAAGGAGGAGCCAGTGCTACTTGACTTTCTGTCCAGCATCAGACTCATTGCTGTAATTAGAACTAAGAAGGTAAAATGTACTGCTTCAGCAAGGGACGGTCTCCTTCCCCTTCTCCATAGTTGCCAGACTGACTCCTGGAGTTGGTCTGATTGTTTGGGGGGAAAGGCAGGAAAACAGGACAGTACCTTCAGTACTAGAAAGTATTGATTACTCAGAGCTGTCTACTGTACTTAAAGCTTTGTATACATGATCTCCTTCAATCCCCCAATAATCCTGTGGATTATTATCTCAGTTGTACAGATGACAAAACTGAGCTTCAGAAAGTGACTTGCCCAAGTCCTGCTGGAATTAGCATCTGTCTCTAAGCTACTAGCAAGCTAGGACGTTCTTATGTGAATCACAACAAAGCTTCAGACTTCCCAGTATATTTACCATGACCAAACTCAGGACTCCAGTATAAACAAGAAGGTCCTGCCAGTCCAAACATACTTCTTAACTTCCAGATATCATTGCCATTCCCCACAGAAAAGAATTTTTATGCCAGTTCAGTAACTTTGTTGCATTCCAACAATTTGCAAGGCAAAATTGGGGTGATGTAGCAATTATAAAGAAATAAGCGACATCTTTCCTGTCCTCAAGGAAGTTAAAGTTTAGCATGAAGTTACCAAGGAAAGAAATAACAGCAGGTTAGGTCACCTTATTCTAAGACATACTTGAGCAGTATAGAGGTACAAAGGATGGAGGCAGGAAAGGAACAGGTAGGGAGATACTGAGGGGAAACAGGGAAGGAAGGGAGGAAAGGGAAAGGAGGGAAAGGAAAGGAAAGGAAAGGAAAGGAGGAAGGAAACAACGTGAGCACTTATTAGCACACACTGCGCTAGGCTATGTATAGACTTATCTCTTAATTCTCCCCATACTCCATTGTAGGTAATATCACTCCCATTATATCCCTGCTGCAAATCCTGCAGTGACTTTTCATCACACTCAGAATGACCCAGTCCTTTCTCTGTTTCACATGGACCCATTTACCATGCCTGGAACTCATGAAGCTCCCTTCAACCTTACATCTTTTGGTACAAGCTGTTCTCTCAACTCAGAATACCCCCCAGTCTACTCCCAGGTAGCCACGTGGTCAGTTTCTCTCCCTCATTTCATTCTAGTCTCTACTCAAATGTCACTTCCACAGAGAGGCTTTCCCTGACTCTCCTAGTAACCCACCTCCCACCTTTATTCTCTGTCTTCTTACTCTGTTTTATTTTTTCAAGGCATTTACCATTACCTAACCTCTATAATTACTTGTTTACTGTCTGTCTCCCAACCCCTCCACTAGAACATGAGTTCCCTGAGAGCAGTAATACATCCCCAGAGTCTAAACGGTGTCTGGCACATAGTAAGTGCTCAAGAAAAATGTTATGAATGAGCTAATGAATCTGTCTCTGTGACAAAAAGAACTGGGGCTCTGAGAGTTGTGTTCCTTAACCAGTTCCTACAGATGGACCTACTGACTTCATGGGGCTATTATGAAGCTGACTCCTGCCTCACTTACACATTTAGCCTTCAAATTCTCTATGCTGCCAGATCTCCACATAGCTGGCACCTTTCAGAAAGGTCTTCTGGGATCCCTCTACCTAAAAGTTGCCCCTCATTCCCAGTCACCTTCTACCATGTTACTCTATTTTACATTGTTCATAACACTATTCTGACATTATCTTTTTGTTGTTTCCTTTTTATTATCTTCCCTAGTAGAATGTAAGCACCATGAGTACTGAGACCATATTTTCCTTATTTGCTGGCCCACCCAGAACAGTGAAAGCAGAGATTAGGCCATGAAAATCAAACCATTACAGGCATACCTCCTCTTACTATGCTTTGCAAGATGCTGCACTTTTTACACAGGGAAGGCTTATGGCAATCTTGCATCAAGCAAGTAAGTCTATCGGCACCATTTTCCACCAGTGCTCACATCATGTCTCTGTGTCACATTTTGGTAATTCCTCCAATATTTCAAACTTTTTCATTATTACTATATTTGTTATGTTGATCACTGATCTTTAATATTACTATTGGAGCCTGAAGAAGTGACTCAATGACCACAATTCATGATAAAACTTTAATAGAGGAAGAGTTGCTGCTTATGGGTGAACAAAGAAAGTGGTTTATTGAAATGGTATCTACTGGTGTAGATGCTATGAAGATTGTTGAAATGACAACAAAGGATTTAGAATATTACATAAATGTAGTTGATAAAGCAACAGCAGGGTTTGAGAGGATTGACTCCAATTTTGAAAGTAGTTCTGTAGATAAATGCTATTGAACAGTATTGCATGTTACAGAGTAATTGTTTATGAAAGCAAGAGTCAATCGGTGTGGCAAATTTCATTGTTGTCTTGTTTTAAGAAATTGCCACAACCACCCAGCGTTTAGCAACAAGCACCCTGATCAACAGCAGCCATCAACACTGAGGTAAGACCAGCAAAATGATTAGGACTCGCAGAAAGCTCAGATGATGATTAGCATTTTTAGCAATTAAGAATTTTTAAATTGGGGGCGCCTGGGTGGCACAGTCAGTTAAGCCTCTGCCTTTCGCTCACGTCATGATCACAGGGTCCTCGGATCCAGCCCCGCACTGGGCTCCTTGCTCAGGGGGGAGGGGGGGAGCCTGCTTCTCCTTCTCCCTCTACCTGCCATTCCCCCTGCTTGTGCTCTCTCCCCCTCTGTCAAATAAATAAAATCTTTAAAGAAAAAGAAATTTTAAAGTGTGTACATTGTTTTTTTAGACATAATGCTCACATACTTAATAGACTATAGTATAGTTCAAACATAGTTTTTATATGCACTAGGAAACAAAAAATTCACTTGACCTGCTTTCTTACAATATTTGCTTTATTGGGATAGTCTGGAACCAAACCAACAGTATCTCTGAGGTATGCTTATAAACGAAAGAGACTATCTGTGGAGATCTCTTGGCACCATTCCTAGCCCATGATAAGTGCTTACTAGCTACTAATTATTAATTTTTTAGGAGTAGAGTTGATGAAATTAGTAATCATAAGATTATAATAGGCAAAGATCACAGGAAAAGAAACAAAAGGAATAGTATAAACAAAGGTGGCTTATCTTAGACTATATTCCCAAGGTACTTTTGCCCCATAAGTCTTTGACTTGGGTAAAAATAGTAGAAATTGGCGTCAGTGCAATTACAGAGGTTCTGGGAGATTCTTTCACTCCTTATGGATCAAAAACATTGTGTTTTAACCAAGAGCATGGTTCTGGGTACCTTCATACACAATTCTACATATTTATAAAATATGTAAATATTTCAATTTCAGGAATGGCACCCAATGTGCAATTTAATTTTGCAACTCATTATTCCAAGCTGACAAAGGTAGTTATTTTCACTTGTGGCAAACAGTTTGGTAGAATTATGGGTGACTATCAAGCATTGCAAAAAACCAAAACACCAAACAAAAGCAATAAGATTGGAAATCCATGACACATGGCCCGAAACATATATAATTTTTTTAAATGTTTATTTATTTANTAATGTTTATTTATTCATTTACTTATTTATTTATTTGAGAGAGAATGTGTGTGCATGAGTAGGGGGTGGGGGAGACTGAAAGGGGGAAAGAATCCTCAATCAGACTCCCCATGGAGCCCCACGCAGGCCTCAATCTTAGGACCCTGAAATCATGATCTGAGCTAAAATCAAGAGTCAGACTCTTTTTTTTTTTTTTANAAATGTTTATTTATTTATTCATTTACTTATTTATTTATTTATTTGAGAGAGAATGTGTGTGCATGAGTGGGGGAGACTGAAAGGGGGAGAGAATCCTCAATCAGACTCCCCACGGAGCCCCACACAGGCCTCAATCTTAGGACCCTGAAATCATGATCTGAGCTAAAATCAAGAGTCAGACTCTTAACCAACTGAGCCACCAAGGTGCTCCAAAACACATATAATTTTTAATTAATAATTTAAAACAAGAATCGATTCTTCCAGAAGAAATAACTGAAATAGGTGATAAAAATTCAAATCCTAATATGGAGAAAAATGAATAAAATATTCATAGTATTTCAAGTTTCCCTCACAACCAACAGAGATCAGAGGGTAAGTTCATCATTCTAGAGTAAATCTTTAATTTGGGATTTTGGGGACACAACTACTACTGCCAAAAAACAAACAAACAAACAAACAAACAAAAACCCTTCTTGACTTAAATTATATACATAAATCAAAACCNGGGGGACACAACTACTACTGCCAAAAAACAAACAAACAAACAAACAAACAAAAACCCTTCTTGACTTAAATTATATACATAAATCAAAACCAAAAAACTCTCACAGGCTCCACCACCGTTCCTGAAAGAAAAGAAAAAGATGAAGAGCTGAAGAATGTTGCAAAGAACAGGGACTGGGAATAAAAACATCTGTATTCAAACCTTGACTCTGTAGTCTGTAAGAACAGAGGAACGGAACAGAAGGGTTGAATATTTGCTGCCTACCTATCTCTGCTCTCTGTACTTATATCACTTCCCTTCAGAGGGAAAGGTTATGCCCAGGATTTATCCTGTGAAGGCAAGCCTCCCAGGAAAGAAGTTAGCTTTCTAAAAAGTTGCATGAAAATTCAGCAATGGCCTACTGCTTCAGGCATTAATCCTGGTCAATGGTGGCAAGTCTTGGACCCCACTCCCCCCATCATGCCAGCCTCCCCAGCCTGAACATTAATAGTGTGGAAAATCTTGCCAATAGCTTCCTAGATCATACAGCTGCAATCACAACTCTTAGACTCCAGCCCACTAATCGCTCGAAGGGAGAGGCTGGTATCCCCAGCCATAAATGCTGAGTTAGCAGCGGCAGCTGGAGCCCACTCTTAATTGTGTTGTATCCTGGCTGGCCACCAACAACAGCAAAGAAGAGCTGATGCTTTCCTAATAATTCATCCTAAAACCCCCAAATTCCAAGAATGGCAATCTCTTTGCCAGAATCTGATTTCCAACTATGTTAGATTGCTGTGTGTTGTCCCAGAATCTTATGAAAAGGCAAAAAGCACACATCTGCTACTCTATGCAGTTCTAAGTTTTCTCCCAGGGCCGATATGTGTACATTCTGGCTATTTGCCCCAGTTCCCACAGTATCTCTATTGATAATACTTATCAAGGGAAGAATAATACTTCTTTAAAAAAAGATTTTATTTATTTATTTGATAGAGAGAGACACAGTGAGAGAGGAACACAAGCAACAGGAGTGGGAGAGGGAGAAGCAGGCTTCCTACTGAGCAGGGAGACCCATGCAAGGCTTGATGTGGGGCTGGATCCCAGGACCCTGGGATCATGACCCAAGCTGAAGGCAGATGCTTAAGGACTGAGCCCCAGGCACCCCACTGGGTGAACTAATACTTCTTGATAACCATTCAGGATCTTGGTGAAATAGAAAAGGAAGATTAAAATATTTATTTTTACATATAAATTTATATATGGTTTATTCCATGACTTCAGATGTCTCTCCTCTCTCTCATAGCACAAGTCTCTGCAGTAAATACATAAAAACATAAGATAAATAAAATAAAATTATATATTTTTGAAACATTGAAATAAATTATATATTTATTTTTGAAACACATGTATTAAAATGTCATATAAGATATATGTATACAAATATATCCATGTTTTAAATGTGTTATATATTCATGTATTTATACATACTTATATATCTTAATATATGTATGGTATACAAAATATATAAAAATATATTTCTTTATGATATATTATATATGTATATATAACAAATATGTATCTGTGTATTTTATATATTTATACATATAAACATATTTCAGTGTTTTTAAAATGTATGGTTTATATACTATGTTTCTATCTCTGGGCATTTTGAGGTCTCATGGTAAAGGCCTCAGCCATCTCTGTACACAGGCAGCATGGGTATCCTCAAAGCCAGGAGGCTCTTAGGGCACCTATGTGGAGACTGATGGGGTAGGATGCTCGGGATGCTGAGCAGGGCTGTGTGAGTGTGTCTTGTAGTAGTGGCAGTAACCAGGGTAGACTGGGCTGCCTCTGAGACTCAGGATCTTTGCAAAGAGTCCATGGATATGTAGCTTCCACTACTCTCCTGAGCTGTCTGCTTCTTCCTTGAGATAGTCCATTCTGTCCAGTTTTTTAAATGATCCAGACCACCCCTCCATACCTACACATATGCACACTTCCTGCAGTGGATCGTGTCACTATCAGGAGAATCTGGAGTAATGCCTGTACTAACACATAAATATGAATTCTTCCTTAGTTTCCTAATTAGTACCACATTATCCTCTCCTGTCTGTAACTCTGCCCTTAATTCCAGTCCAGCCCAAGCTGCTATTGAAGATGGCTTGGGATGCAGTCCTACATGTTCCTCTCTAATCTGGACAGAGCTAGTACAAGGAGAGCTAGAATTCTAAACCCAGTCTCTTTCCCATGAAGAACTAGATTTTCTTTTCATCTATTAGGAGTTGTTAGGGGTTGAATTATGTTCCCACCAAAAAGAAGTCTTAACTCCCAGTACCTCAAAATGTGACCTTATTTGGAAATAGAGTCTTTACAGAGGTAATTGAGTTAAAATGAGAGCTTTAGGGTGGGCCCTAAAACAATATGACTGGAGACCTTATTAAAAGAAGAAATTTAGACACAGAAGAAGACATACATAGGGGGAAGGTAATGTGAAGAGAACCGGGGAGAAAATGGTCATCTACGAGCCAAGTTGAGGGGCCTGAAACAGGGATCTCTCCTTCGCAGTCCTCAGGAGGACTTAACTATGAGGATACCTTGATCTTGGATGCCAGTCTCCAGAACTATGAACCAAAACACTCTTGTTGTTTAAGTACCAGTCTGTGGTACTTTGTTACAGCAGCCCCAGCAAACTAATACAGGAGGGGTCCAGAGTTTCCAAACCCAAAATGCATGTACCTGAATATCAGATCATTGTGGCCACACAGAGGACACATTGCACTGCTTGGAGGGCAGCGTTCCCATGGTCATATCATGGCTCATCCCCAAACTGGGCAGCATGCACTCTGCACAAACTCACACAGTGTCCCTGACCAAGTCAACTCATGGATGAGTCTAATTGTGCACAGAATGCCTCAATAATGGTAAGGAAGCATTTTCTATATATAGTTAAACATCAGCTTTACATTTAGCTAACTTGAAAGCAAATTAAAGATTAAAAAAGAATGATATTAAGCAGGCACTACTGGGTTTTTACAGTGCTTTTTAAAATGGATAAATTAAGCCCTTCCACACTACCCAAAGGGAGGTCCATACGGCATTGTTCTGGGTTCCCATTGTCACTTAAAGGGAGACTTTCACAGTGTCTGGAGTCCTTGATGTCCTGCAAGGGAAGGAAGAGGATGTCCTCAAATTCCTTGCAGCAGGAATCCACTTAGGTGGCACCAACCTTGACTTCCAAATGGAAGAGTACAACAACAAAATGAAAAATGATGGCATCTACATCATAAATTCTAAGAGAACCTGAGACAAGCTTCTGCTGACAGGTCATGCCTTTGTTGCCATTGAAAACCTGACTGATTTCAGTGTCAAATCATGCAGGAATAGTGGCCGGTGAGCTGTGCTGAAGTGTGTTACTGTTACTGGAGCCACTCGTATTGCTGGTTCACTCCTGGAACCTTCACTAACCAGATCCAGGCAGCCTTCCTGGAGCGGAGACTTCTGGTGGGTACTGATCTGAGGGTGAACCACCAGCCTTTCACAGAGGCTTCTTATGTTAACCTGCCTACCATTTCTCTGTGTAACACACTCTCCTCTGTGCAATGTGGACATTGCCATCCTTGCAATAACAAAGAAGATCACTCAGTGGGTCTGATGCGGTGGATGCTGGCTGAGGAAGTTCTACACGTGTGTTGCACCATTTCCTATAAACACCCATGGGAATTCATGCCTGATCTCAGATTTTACACAGAACCTGAAAAGACTGAGAAGGAAGAACAGGTTGCTGCTGAAAGACTGTGACCAAGGAGGAATTTCAGGGTGAATAGACTGCTCCAGTTTCCGAGTTCACTGCTATTCAACCTGAAGCAGCAGACTGGTCTGAAGGTGTGCAGGTGCCCTCTGTGCCATTCAGCGGTTCCCTACTGAATACTGGAGTGATCAGCCGGCCACTGAAGACTGATTTGCAGTCCCCACCACTCAGGCCACTGAATGGGTAGGAATAGACACTTAGAGGTCTCTTAAGCTACTGTTCCACAAACTCAAACAAAATGGAAATAAGGTTGATGGAATATAAAGTTTGTAAAAGTTGTAAAAAAATAGGTAACTTAAGGTTCATGGTATATGGGAATGTTTTTTAGTACAACATTACAAAACCAGAGAATTCATCTGTGGTGTTTGCCTATCAGGACAGTCATCTGAATATGAGCTGAGAAAATGTTTTCATTGTCTTTGGAAAGCTGGGCTCCCTGCATACTTCCCATTGGTCATTGGTCCATTAGGATCAGTTCTTCAGTAAAAAAGTGGGTGGAAGGTGAGTAGAAGTGGGTGACTCTAGGTATTGTACTTGAATATTCAGGTAGCTAGAATATAGCACTGTTTTCTGATAATGAGATTCAGATGGCCTAATAATTTAAGGTATCCCCAAGTGGAATGGGTTTCCTCTTTCAGCCTTCCTGGCACAGGGATATGCACCTAAACATTGGATTGGTCTGCCCATTGACCTCCATAATAATACTTACTGAGTATTAGGCAATGTCCTGGGTATTGAAATGCAAAGAACAGTCACAGTCATATCAATCTGTTCTCAAAGTGTTTATACACTGTAGTAGAAGATGCAAGATAGACACACAGAAAATATAGGATAGAAAATTATTAGTGTCACAAAAAAAGTATAGTTGAAGTACAACAGGAGTTCAAGAAGGAAGATATGGTGGAAGTGATGGTATTTAAGCCACATAAATAGCATTAACAGGCAGAGAATATGGCATAAGATAAGACAGGGAGGAGAAGTTGAGGAATGACCAGAGTATAGGTCTTATTTAGGAGAACTAAGGAAATATGGTTGCAAAGGTCATCTATATGTCAACTACAGAGGATTTTAATTACTAGGGTAGGAATATAAATTTTATTCTGAAGATCAACAGGAGCCACTTAAAGATGGCGGTATTTCAGAGATGTTGTCAAAGAAATTCCAGAGGCGAGAGGCCACCCTTCTAGATGACTTCTTATAGCTCTCCTGACTCTCAGATATTCTCTGCCTAGATTTATGTTTAAGAAAATATAATCCTCCAACATAGACATGGACAACAGTGGTTGAGTTAAAGCTTGGGGTATGGAGAAGCTACTAAATAGTTCTGAAATCACTGACTATGTCATAGGTGATCAGAGATAGAGCAAAGTTCAAGTAATTAAAGGGAATAGCAAACACAAGACAGGGGGCTCTTCCCTTTCTCCATTTCCCTTTCTTTTTGCCCTTTTAGGCAAAAAGCCAGTTCAGTGATGTCATCAGCTTGTCTTTTCACAAATGACAATTTTTTTTTTTTTAAAGTAGGCTTCATGCCCAGTGTGGGAGCCCAGTGCTGGCCTTGAACTCACAACCCTGAGATCAAGACCAGAGCTGAGATCAAGAGTCAGATACTTAAACAACCTAGCCACTCAGGTGTCCTACAAATGACATTTCAGCAATAGGAAAGTGTTATTTTTCCTCTTTGACTCACTCCTTGACACATAATTGGTAGTCCCTCCCAATATTTGATGGTCTCATAAAATAGCTGAAGGGAAAATAACTAGTGTGGGCTGGAAGGAATAACCTGAACTCTAAGCATCTTTGGCCTGATTCAAACCATTTACAGTGAACTTTAGCCAAGTGAAGCACTACTTACAGAGCAACTAGAAAGCACTTGCAGGATCCACTGAACTGGATTTGCTGTATTGAGCTGACCCCGCAAAAATGTGATTACAAAACTACAAAGCTTGACCAAGGAAATGTTCATGTGTTTCAGAGCCTTGTATCTAAAATCACCTCAGTCTGAAATCCCCTTCCTTTGCTACCATAGGAATTGAAAAACTATTGCTCTACTTACACAATTTTGCACCTAAATATTATGATCAACTTGAAGTGTGGTTTCTAGAAATTTATCACAAAGAAACACGAACATGCAAAGATAAACGTAGAAGGATGTTCACTGCAGCATTGCCTGCATTTTTTTCTTCAAGTGTCTATTTATTTATTCATTTAAATAATCTCTACACCCAATGTGGGACACAAACTCATGAGATCAAGATTTGCATGCTCTCCCGACTGAGCCAGCCAGGCACCCCCAGCAATCCCCACATTAGTGAAAGACTGGAAACAATATAAATATTCATTAGGAGAGGGATTAAGTGAAATATAGTAATACAAAAAACTACCATTCACCCAATGAAAAGAATACATTAGATGTACAAACTGTCTTTGACTTATACTTTTTCAACCCTACAAAAAAAGGCAAAAAGAAATATACATTCAATAGAAACCATACTTCAGTAGAAACTTGGAATCTTTTGAATTTTGATCTTTTCTCAGGCTAACAATATGCAGTATGAGACTCTTTCATGATCCTGTGTGGCAGCAGCAAGCTGCAGCTCCAGTCAGCACCTGATTCTAAAGGTAAACAACCAATATATTTACAACGACTCTGTTTTTCACTTTTAGTACAGTATACCCTAACTTACACAAGACATTCAATACTTTATTATAAAATAAGCTTTGTGTTAGATTATTTTGCCCACCCATAGGCTAATGTAACTGTTCCAAGCACATTTAAAATAGGCTAGGCTAAGTTATGCTGTTCAGTAGGTCAAATGTATTAAGTGCACTTTCAAAATATATTTTCAATTTATGATGACTTCCTCAGCATGCAACTCCAACATAAATGGAGGAAACGTACTAACAAGAAAATATGTCTATGTGTTGTTGTCCATGTGTCTCTTAAATATTGCCAAGAACAAGAACTAGAATGCAAGTAGTATAATATCTAATTTTTAAATATGTATATATAAATTCATATATATATAAGATATTGGTAGATATGTAAGATATCTACCTATATAGTCATGCAGAAACTGTGATATACAGATACATATGAAAAAACATATACATATGAAAAACCTAAAAATTGTGAGCCAAGTTAACAATAAGTGTCTCTGGGCAATTTAGATTTTGGAGAATCCTTCATTTTCAAGTTCGTGCACTTCTGAATTGAATGAGTTTTGTTATAATGAAGATATATTACTTTTCTAATTACAAAAAGTATATTTCCAACAGAAAAAAACAAAAAAAAGACCCTTCATTAAGTTTTTCATATTTGATTATTATTATATCAGAGACAATTTTAACATCTTTTTAAGTGTGCTGAAAATAATAATGTGGTATAAAATAAGCCATGTGGTAGAGTGGAAAAAATCCTGGTCATGAAGTCCAAAGCCTTCAGCTGAATCTGAGCTCTCCATTTTTCCTCTCTAAGACTTAGCTTTTCTAATAAATCAAATAAGTAGCTATATTTACTGACACCCAAAGTCCTGTCCAATACTAACATTCCATTATTATAACTGGAAATAAATATACCAGGATTCAATCCTACCTTATTAGAAATGACCTACAATAAGCCCTATAAAACTGCCATAATCAATCCAAAGATAGGTGGGACCAACCCCTCTATATGCTTGGAAGAGCTAAATTATATGATGGAATAAATTCCTATCCTAAATCCCCAAGTCACAGCACATTCTACTTCATTTAGCAAAGAATACAAGGGGAAAGAGAACAAGTTGTTCTTATAGACCTGCAGTCAGAATTTTTGCCAATAATTCTGTGATCATTGCCACCCCAAGACTTACTTACTCATTCAACTCACCATTTTTCAGACATGAAACTGAGGCCAGAGATGTAAATATACCTGCATAAAATCTCACAATTAATTAGTACAAGATTTGGGACTATAAACATTTAATCATACCTGGAGTGAGTGTAATATTCTTTAGACCTTACAACTTCAGGCTAAATACATACTGTCATAAGCACCAAACAATACTTCAAACTTTCCCCATAGTCCTCACCTGATGAGTCTCTGTTATACCTCTCATAGTTCCATTTATTTCCCTGAAATTGCAACACATTACAAGGGAAAGACTCTTGAAGAAGATGATTTCCATCTCCCTTTTCTATGTCCCTTTTCAGGCACACTGATACATACCTATCATCTACCTTGAGGCTGCAGTCACACTCAAGGTGTGATCTGAGCTGTCCTAGCCACTTGCAAGACACCAAAGGAACAAATACCAGAAGATGGAAGGTAAATTAAAAAGGGTCAACTTAGAAGCATAGAGTAGCTGTGTTTAGTAGAAAAATCACAAAGTGGGAAACAGAAGACCTAGGTTCAAGTCCTGCCTCTGCTACTTAGTTGCTATAAGACTTTGGTGAAGCTATTTAAGAATTCTGTGCCTCAGTTTCCACATGTATAGTTTAGGAACCATTCATTTATTCAATAACAAATATTTGAGTGTTTACATATATAAGGCACGGTACTAGATGCAGAAGATATAATGCTGGGCTAACCCAGATCCAGTTAGTACTTGTTCTTATGGAATGAATGGTCTAGAAAGAGAGTTAAACATTAAATAATCATACAAACAAATGAATGAGAATTGGAAGACTAATAATGATCTTTTTAGGACATATAATAAAAGTATGTAAACTGTTCTCGAGCAAGTGACACCTCAACTTGGATTTGATAGGTGAATAGTCATTAACTTGGTGAAAGGAAGAAGGAGGAAAGCAGAAGCACATTCCAGGAAGAGGAGGCATCATGTTCAAAGACCCTGGGAGAGCAGAAAACAAAGCTGGTTTGAAAAACTCAAAGGCCCATGAAAGTGGCCACTGAAACTTTTAAGCATAGGAGTGAATGTCATAGAGTAGTGTGAGATGATATGAAATAGTGCACAGAATATTGCTTTAACAATTAAAGTACAAGATATGCTGGGTGTCATATTTGAAACAACTTTTTGAAACAAATTGAAACAAATTTGAAAGGGTGTTACAAATTATTTGAAACAACTCTCCTCTCAATTCAAAGGCATTATTAAAATACTAACGGATAGATTTCAAGATATACTACAAAGCTGTAGTAATTGAAACAATATGGTACTGAGTTCAAGTCCAGTATTGGGCTCCAGGCTGGGCACGGAGCCTACTTAAAAAATATATCATGGCTTTGGGATGCCTGGGCAGCTCAGTCAGTTGGGCATCTGACTCTTGATCTCAACTCAGGTCTTGATCTTAGGGTCATGAGTTCAAGCCCCGTGTTGGGCTCCATTATTTAAAAAAAAAAAAACAAAAAAACAAATGACAACACCCAGAAAACCCAGGATGGTATTGGCACAAAAATGGACACATAGAACAGAATAGAGAGTCCAGAAGTAAACCCACAGTCACATGGTGAATTAATTTTTGACAAAGGAGGCAAGAATATGCAGTGGGAAAAATACAGTCTCTTCAACAAATGCAGTTGGGAAAACTGGATAGCTATATGCAAAAGAATAAAATTGGACCACTTTCTTACACCATACATGAAATTAACTCAAAATGAATAAAAGTTCTAAATGTGTAACCTGAAACCATAAAAAAATCCCAGAAGAGACCACAGGCAGTGATTTCTTTGACATCACCTGTAGCAATATTTTTCTAGAAATATGTTTCCTGAAACAAGGAAAACAAAAGCAAAAATAAACTACTGGGACTTCATCAAAATAAAAGGCTTCTACACAGCAAAGGAAACAATCAGCAAAACTAAAAGACAACCTACAGAATGGGAGAAGACATTTGCAAGTGGGATATCTGATAAAGAATTAGTATCCAAAATATATAAAGAACTTCTACAACTCAACACCTAAAACCTTCCAAATAATCCAATTAAAACAGGCAGAAAACATGAACAGACATTTCTCTACAGAAGACATACAGATGACCAACAGACACATGAAAAGATGTTCAATATCACTCACCATTAGGATAATGCAAATCAAAACCACAATTAGATGTATTTCCTCACACCTGTCAGAATGGCTAAAATAAAAAACACAAGAAACAAGTGTTGATGAGGCACCCTCGTGCACTACTGGTCAGAATGCAAGCTGGTGTAGCTACTGTAGAAAATATTATGGAGGTTTCCGGAGCACCTGGGTGGCTAAGTGGGTTAAAGGCTCTGCCTTCAGCTCAGGTCATTTTCCCAGGGTTCTGGGATCGAGGCCCACATCGGGCTCCCTGATCAGTGGGCAGCCTGCTTCCTCCTTTCTCTGCCTGCCTCTCTGTCTACTTGTGATCTCTCTCTCCCTCTGTCAAGTAAATTAAAAAATATATATATTATGGAGGTTTCCAAAAAAATTAAAAATAGAATTACCATATGATCCAGTAATCACGCTACTGGGTATTTACCCAAAGAATATGAAAACATTAATTTGAAAAGATACATGTATCCCTATGTTTATTGCAGCATTATTTATAATAGCCAAATTATGGGGGCACCTGTGTGGCTCAGTTGGTCAGGCATCTGCCTTTGGCTCAGGTAATGATCCCAGGTCCCAGGATCGAGCTCCTCATCAGGCTGTCTGCTCAGAGGGGAGTCTGTTTCTCCCTCTGCCCCTCACCCCATTCTCATGATCTTTTTCACTCTCTCTCTCTCTCTCTCTCTCTCTCTCTCTCAAATAAATAAATATTTTTTAAAAAATGAAAAAAACAACAGCCAAATTATGGAAGCAATCCAAGTGTTATCAAGAGATGAATGGAGGGCGCCTGGGTGGCTCAGTTGGTTAAAGCCGCTGCCTTCGGCTCAGGTCATGATCCCAGGGTCCTGGGATC
>LNAC01000191.1:58594-100774 GCA_002007465.1 Ailurus styani
TCTCTCTCTCTCTCTCTCTCTCTCTCTCTCTCTCTCAAATAAATAAATATTTTTTAAAAAATGAAAAAAACAGCCAAATTATGGAAGCAATCCAAGTGTTATCAAGAGATGAATGGAAATATACACACAATGGAATATTAGTCATAAAAAAGAATGAAATCTTGTCATTTGCAACAACATGAATAGAACTGGAAGGTATAATGCTAAGTGAAATAAGTCAGTCAGAGAAAGACAAATACCATATGACTTCACTCATCTATGTAATTTAAGAAACAAAACAAACAAAGATAAAAGGGACAAACAAAAAAATACACTCTTAACTATAGAGAATAAACTTACGGTTACCAGAAGGGAGATGGGTAAGGGGATGGTTGAAATAGATGAAGGGGATTAAGAGTACACTTATCATAATGAGCACTGTTTAACGTGCAGAATTGCTGAATCACTATATTGTACACTTGAAACTAATATAACACTATATACTAATTATATTGGAATTAAAATTTAAAAATTAAAAAATAAAATACTAGCTGATATTGTTCAGTGACTAGGACACTCTGTTTAAAAAGGCAGGAAAGGAATATAAAAAGTGCAACAGCCACCACAGTGGCTTTTTTCAAGTGGAAAATCTTCCATCAGCAAGAGCAAAAGATACAGATTCACCATGTTTAAAAGAAGGACCTGCCTTTAAGAAAACAAATGACAGGATTTGTCAGAGCCACCAATGGATTCTGACCCAGTTTGATACAATACAGGTGAAACGCCAGAACCAGCCACCCAGGTTATGATCAATGTAGACACTTGGAAACAATTCAAAATGTAGACACCTGACTTCCTGAACTCCTGGGTCAAGTTCCAACCACAGATATTATACGCTGACTTTGTCACAGCTAAAATTCCTTCCACAGAATGGATATTTTATTTTAAACTTAAATGAAACTTTTTAAAAAGTCTCAAAAAAGTTGGTGGGCTTTTTTCTTCCTTAAGAACACCACTGAAGGGCGCCTGGGTGGCTCAGTGGGTTAAAGCCTCTGCTTTCGGCTCAGGTCATGATCTCAGGGTCCTGGGATGGAGGCCCGCATCGGGCTCTCTGCTCAGCAGGGAGCCTGCTTCCCCCTCTCTCTCTGCCTGCCTCTCTGCCTCCTTGTGATCTCTCTCCCTCTGTGAAATAAATAAGTAAAATCTTAAAAAAAAAAAAGAACACCACTGAAGAATTTACTAATAGACTTCATAAATGAGAGTGATAGAATGTCAACTTTGATAAAAATATCATTTAAAAGAAAATTGACTATTGACATTTCTGCAAGTGCAAACCAGTAGATCAAACACAAACCCAAAGGAAGAGAAAAAGTCAAGGTGATATTGTACATGAAAATGGGTTGAAAGTTTCTGAATAAGCAAAGATTTATGAAGTCACAGACCTATGGACTTTTATGCTTACAGAAAATCTAAAATAGAACCACCTAAAACTTAAGTGGCAAGAAATTTGTAGAAACAACATATTAGGTAGCAATCAAAATTACTTAACATAGAACAGACCAATGTACATTGTCTTTGACAAAGTGGCAGATCATATAAATAAAGGGAATAAGGATATGTAATCTACTGTACATTTAGCAATTTTTAAACTTCTACCATGAACTATGTAGTATCATGTAAGAACAATTCTAGATTTTATAGTAATGAGGTGGCATCAAAAAGTTCACTATATACCAGAATAAATTATAGGTATTTAAAGATTGAAATATACAAAATATAATCATTTAAAAACTAACTGAATATTTATTAAAGCTGTAGAAAAAGAAACTTGAAGCAATTTGAAAAAATAGAAAGAAAAAAAGGAAAATGACTTACTGTATCACCCGCAAATGAATTTACCCCTGAATATCAAAAACATAGTCAATATAAAGACAAATAATTGAATGGGAAAAAACAATGGCAAATAACACGACAGACATGTAATTACCATTTTTAGTATACAGCAAGATCACTAACATACCAACAGGAAAATGGGTAAAGAATGATAAAGACAATAGAATTAAGGCCTGGTTTCTAATGAGGTCTTGTTTGAGTCACTGCTTTGATCTCTATGTATATTTGTCACCTACTATCACATAACAAATTAAGTCAAAACTTAGTAGCTAAAACACCAAACATTTTCCATCTCTGTTTCCATGAATTAGGAACTTAAAAACAGCTTGGCTGGCTGGGGCAGCAGCCATCTGAAGGCTTGACTGGGGCTGAAGTATCCATTTCCAAGATAACTTCCACACATGGATATTTATGGCAAGCAGCCTCAGTCATACCACATTAACCTCTCCATGGTCTCCTTGAGTATCCTCATCACATGACCACTGATTTCTCCAAGAGTAAATGATCCAAGAAAGAACAAGAGGGAAGCCACATGCATTTCAGGACCCAGCCTCAGAAGTCACACTCTGTCATTTCTACAACATCCTACTGGTTACACGGGTCAGCCCTACCCAATGTGGGAGAGGACTAAATTAGGGATTGAATGTTGTAAGACTATTGATTAATAATAGAAAAGGTAAATCTTTCCCTCATTCACTAAATACTTATTAAGCCTATAGTGTCCAAAGTGCTAAGTGCTACTCTGATAAAACCAATTCATAACAGTAAGTCTCACAGTCACAAAAAACCTTTAGCAACAGTAGCACATTTCAAAATGGAGCAAGAGTGAGAAATGTAGTTCCCAAGAGGCCCAACTTCTGTGAGCCACTGCACTCATGGGAAGTTCAGAACTCTATTCAATGGACAGAGGACTATCCATAAATATCAAGATGTCTCTGCCCAACACCAGACTTGTCCCAAGTATGTCAACACAAGTTTCCAAACAGAAACAATAGCTTTCTAGCTAGGACCAACCAAGAGTTATCAACCAATGCTTAAAAGGTTTAGATCTGAAACCTGTACAATTTCTCCAGACTGTTTCAAATTCAACTCAAAAAACTTGGAAGTCTAAAATTCCATCCTATGTACCAAAAATGACATTTTTTGTCCACCAACCCTAAAGTGGATTTTACTTTATCTACTGTCCAATCTACAAGTATTTATTGAGTATCTGTTACATGTCAGGCATTATACTAGTTCTGGGGAAATATACACTACCTTCATGAGAGAAATAGGCATTGAGCAAGCAAACAAATAAATAAGCTATATAATACAACTTGTTAGGCCCTAGGAATGAGGACTTTAAGTGTTCTCAATTCACCAAATCTGGATTGTTCTTCTTAGGATCTTGCAGTCTGACCATACTCAGGCAGATCAACAAATACAAACCACTATAGCAAATGCACAAACATTTCTCATTCTCTGAGGAGCAGTCCTAGTTAAAGAATACTTTGCTTAAAAATTCTTTTTGTCCCTTAAATATGCAAGAGATCTTGCTTTATAAGATTCCAAATCTGCTAATGTTGTAATCAATAATGACTATTATATAGTATTAACAATTTAGGGTATAATTTTTCATTAATATTACTTCATTAAAAATAAGATGATAGCTTATTATGTTGTATTATTATACTGTGTTAATAACAGCCTATTAAGCATTATGAAAATGCTTGGGAAAAGCTGGACCTATTGGATGACAGTTAAGGCTGAATCAGGAGCAAAAGGGAGAGTCCCTCAAAATGGGGTAATAGAACTAAGAGGAAAGGGCCAAACTGTACAAAGCCTTAAGACCTCTGATACGGAGTTTGGGTTTTATGCTCATGCAGTAGGAAACTAATGAAAGATTCTCAAAAGGCAAGTGACAAGGTCAGATTTAAATTTGACTTCACTTCATACTGCATTAGACCTATGTATGTATTTGTGATAGCTGCTAAGAAGTGACGAGGGCAGTCAGGGCCAAGGAACCAGTCAGCCTGACTTGGCTCATAGAGGATCAGACCCTTGGCCTTATCTTCATTAGAATAGTGCCATTTATAGTTGGGTATGAAATAAAGCAGCTATTGCTACTGATGGTTCGTCTGTCCTCATTTACTGAAAGTGAAAGGTCTTCTCTTCATGGCTTATCCACAAATCCTGCTGATTCTCCTAATTAAAAAGTTTTCAAACAAGTTGATACATTAGTTATTATGAGCCCAGACACACCAGGTATAAATCCTTCCTACCACCCATATGCATGCCAGGATTTCACTGCTGCATCTTTCATCATGATGAGGGAGATTCTTCAATATAATTTTCATGACACCATCTGCCATGTTCTTCTCTCAACTTTTTTTTTGGTGGAGTGACTGCTCAGTGATTATGAATATCATATCTGGCATCTTTAAAAAATAAATCCTTAATAGAGACTCAAGAGGAAAAAGGAGTCATAAAACTTATCAACTGCAAGTGCTATGGACCACAGACTTAGGAATGCATTGTGGGTTAGTCTTTTTTATACCAAAATCAATAATGCTACTAAAATTGGAAGTAAATTGCATTTGTGGTCACCTTAGTTTTCAGCAAATCGACTGACTCATTCTTGCAACCCTTTTAAGCACTGCACCTTTTCATCAGTATGGATGGTCACACACTGTGAACTCTTAAAAGGGGAAAGGGCAATTCGGAAAATTAAGCTGTCTGTCTGCTAACCTTAAAACCATCTATCCAAGGCTGCTGATGCTCAGTCTGCTCTGAGATAACTTCTCTAATTAATCCAAACACATGGCATAGTCACATTATGTGACATTATTTGTGGCCTCTGGCTCAAATCCATTAGCAAACAGACATGTATCTTATTTGTTTTTTCCCTTTCCCACCCAATACCACCCCCCAAAAAGCCCATATGGACAAGGAGTTTGGTGCAAGGAAACTCATTGTGGAGATACTCCCAGGAAGCAGCAGTCAGGAAATGGAGAGAGGTAGACAAAGAAGTAAGAGAAAACAAGGTGTTGGTAACCATAGTGAGCAACTGATGTTCAGTGAAGCTGGGGACGAACTCTAAAGGGACCGTGTAGACCATACCTAAGACTTTTCTCTAAAGAACAAAGGTAGAGACATTTATCCATTTTCTAAGGGGTGCATTAAGAGGGGCATTATCACATTATTATCATTATCATATCATTATCATTAATGGGGGATAATCATAATGCCTGGGGGCATTAAGTCCTCCACAATTCTGTGCAGCCCAAAACAAAAGACCATCAGAAGCTTCAGAAAAAGCCTTGAGGCAGAATAGAGAAGTGGAAGGCCCTCAGGCTGAAATGTGGTCATCTTGCATGGGAACTATCCAGCATAGCAACACCAGAATTTAGTGGTAGATCAAGGGAATGTAGCACAGGATGCAAAAAAGTGTCTGCTACAGCACAGAAGTGATGTCACCAGTGATAACAATAAAGTATGAATAATCATTTCTCTTAGTTCTTGGTGTTTCAAAGAGACTAAGTGATCATCTGGCTGAGTCTAAGAATTGTCCAGTAGGTATGAAATGAGCTCATACTGAACACTAGCTAAATAGTATGGAGCAATATAGAAGTTAAAGACAAAGGTGCCCAACTTTCAAGGAGTTCACAGTCTGGTAGGGATTACCAACAGTCACAAACAAATGAATATGTAACTACTGGTTCTGACTATAAAGGCAGAAAAAGTGAAAGTATAATAAAGTTGTTAAGAGATCCCACTCTGGAATCATACACACCTAGGTTTACATCTAAGCCAGGATCTTCTTGGTGATTACCCCGAGGACAAAATGCTTACACGCTGTGTGTCATAATTTCTTCATGTAAAAAAAAGGAAAAATAATAGCATCTGCTTGATGAAATTCAGAATTAAATGTATATAAATTAGTAATCACTGCCTGGTACATAAGTATTTGGTAAATTTTCATTATTTTTGTGAAAGTTAAATAGAAATTTTAATAGTGCAGTATGATGTAGGGAAAAGAAGGATCTCATCTCCATGTCAGACGCTTTCTCTTTTTTAAATATAAATTTTTCTATAGCTCCTGTTCTAGTGCCATTTTCTGTCTTCTAGAACTATATTATCTAAGGAACCACTTATATTAAAACAAGAAGGCAGGCATTTAAAGCTACGGATATATGGCACAAAAATGCATGGCCACTGGAACAATAATAACCTAATTTCAAATCCATACATCTTGCCACTGCATGACTTGGATAAATTTCTGAAGCACTCTGCCATTGGCTTTCTCATCTATAAAACAGGGACACTATTATTTGCCTCATAAGGCCACTGAGAAGATTAAGTGAGAGTGTCTCCAAAGGGTTCCCAACACATTTTTTTACCCTTAAAAGTGTTATTATTATTCACTATTCATTCAGCAGACACTTATTAGGCATCTACTACTTATAAGGCTCTATACTAGGCTTTGGGTAATAAAAAGACAAAAGCCATGAATAAAATATGGTCCCAACAGACAAAAGTCCTATACGTTAATGTTGTTAATACTACTTAAACAAATATGGCCACTAAATGGTACCCAAATTATTAAGTTACCCTAATAGCAAATACTATTACCCTAATATTAAGGAAAGGAAAGTAAGGAAAGAAGGAAGGTAAGAAGGGAGGGAGGAAAGGAACCAAGCTAGTTAGCTCTGAGACATGTTTCCTGGAAATATAAGATACTGAGAGCCATCTAAATTCACACCCTTTCTATGGATAATCAGAAAAAAAATGCATCATGAACCAAACTCAGAACTAAGTTTTCTTTGACAAAGGGCTAAGAATATATAAAGCCAACCCTACTTACCCTGGTCTTGGAACATATAATAATGCTGCTCTTCCCCAATCTTTAATCAGGTGAAGCCAGGATGAAAATTCCATCAATGAGGGGCACCTCGGTGGCTCAGTGGGTTAAAGACTCTGCCTTCGGCTTGGGTCATGATCTCAGGGTCCTGGGATCGAGCCCCACATCGGGTTCCCTGCTCAGCAGGGAGCCTGCTTCCTCCTCTCTCTCTGCCTACCTCTCTACCTACTTGTGATCTCTCTCTCTCTGTGTCAAATAAATAAATAAAATCTTTAAAAAAAAAAGAAAGAAAGAAAAGAAAATTCCATCAATGACAGCCAGCAAGGGAAATGATGTCAGGAGTCTGGGTAGAGAGGGAAAGAAAGAACAGTGCGATCATGGGGATGGCACCTCTAAGACAACATCCCATTTTGTTGTACCTCGAAAACAGGTCTCAGGATGATGATGGTCTCCACAGGTCTGCACTCCTTCCTGGCTCAATAATACGCCCACCTGACATTTGCAGAACACTTCATAGTTCACAAGTCACTTCAATGTCATTATCTCATTTAATTCTCACAAAAAAACTGTGTGGTATGAGGCTTTTCACCTCCATGTCATAGATGAACAAGCCGATATTTAGAAAGCTTAAGCAATCTATTTGAGGTCCTATAACAAGATGCAGAGGAGCTGAGACTGAAACCTAAGTTTTCTGGTCCCACTTCCAGGTCATATTTGCATGTGGTCTCTGAGGAAAGGTGAGGTACAATCAATGGAACTGGGCAGCAGTGACAACAGGAAGTAATTTGTCCTCGGACACCTTGAGGGACCTCTCTCAAACCAGAATCTCTAACTAAAGAACTGTAGTGACTCCAATTCTGTGCCATCACTCTGGGTAGTCATATGTGAAATCCTTTATGAACATGGAGCCTACTCCATGAAGAGCACCGTTAGATTCAAGACAGTAAAATTCATTTGAAACTAATTGGTGAGTAATGAAGTTGCTAAGGTTTATGAGCCTTTCACTAATACGAATACAGAGGTACAGTGTCAACAATAAAACTGTATACTAGCCTTCTGTGGAGAAAAGGGAGACCTTTTTCTTTGTCCTAGAGGCAAAAATATCATTAGACAATTTCAAGAATGACAAAATCATTTTTTCTTGCATGGTCTTAAATAGTTAATAGAAAGAATAGCACCACCCTTAGAAATAATTAATTATTTGATAATGGGACAAGGAAAAAAGTGTGTAATTCTATACTTAAATTGCAAGCATTTACAAAAGTGGGTGTGTCTCTATAATAAAATGTCCTCAAAGGATCCAGAGACAAGAGGGAAATACAGAGCCCCTATACACACAAGCTTGCACATGCAATTGTCTGCGACCACTGCAAGGTGCCACAGAAAATGTGATTTTAAGTTAAAAAGGGTCAACCCCTCTAGTGCTCCTGTCTAAAGGTGTTATCCTCCTATCTACCTCCCAGATAGCTGAATGGCTCAATCCATTGAGTGTTTAGGAAAATCTACTGCAAAACAACTATTTTGGTTATTGCTTGGTTGGTATTGAGTTGTTCTTTGTAAGTGTATTGACTAAAAGAAACAAGTCCTAGACAGTGTCAGCAATCCCTGGCATCCCCATTGAGAAGAACCTTATATTCACACTGGCTCTAGAACCTCAGAGTCCAACACAATCTCCATAAGCTACACATAGCCATTGGACACAAAAAAATGTGGCTGGTCCAACTGGCACATACACACACTAAGTGTGAACTACACCCCAGATTTTGAAGACTTAGCATGCAGATAATAAGATATCTCATTAACAATTTCTATATTAAATACATGTAAAACAGTAATATCTTACATACACTGGGTTAACTAAAATAGATTATTGGATTATACTTTAAAAATTAATTTCATCTGTTTATACTTCAAAGTGTGGCTACTAGAAATGTAAAATTACAAACATAGTTTGCATGTGTGACTTGCATTCTATTTCTACAGGACTATGCTACTGTGGAGGGAATATCCTTAGTCCTAAAAATTCTATCAAGCCATTTAAGTAAGGTTAAAAGAAGAGGGTATAAATGTCATGTTTTAATGCCCTTGAGTTCAGGTAAGTTGGAAATGCCTTACTTGCTCTCCAACATGCTTGAAAGTAAAAGGGTGCGAACCATTGTATTTGCTTGCCTGGCTATTTGAGGCAGTTTGAGCTTTCACTGTTTCCAGCAGGAACTTGTCTGTTTAATGGATCTGTAGGGGTTCAGCATAGCATGATGGGGCATGTTGGTGTTTAGTTGTGACACTTGAGGAGAACGCTTATAGCTCAGCTGTTAGAATGTGGTGTTGATGAGTCTAAGGTTAAGGGTTCAATCTGCATCCACATACAATTAGCTCAACTTTTTGTAAACCAGGGATGCATTTCCCACGTGGGCTTGCTTTCTTGCAAATATCCACTATTGGTGAAAATAGGGGCCCATGAATAATGGTACTGTATGCTCTTCAAATCCATCATCACTACCACAAGAAGAAGCTCAGTTTTATCCTTTGGGGGAAAGCATCACATATACCTATTTTTTTCATTCTAAAGGAAAGCATATTGTCTTCCTTTGTTAAAAAAAAATTTTTTTAGGAGTGCCTGGGTGCCTCAGTCATTAAGCATCTGACTTTTGGTTTCGGCTGAGGTCATGATCTTATGGGTTGTAGGATTAACCGCCATATTAGGCTCTGCATTCAGAGCAGAGTCTCCTTGAAGATTCTCTCCCTCTGTCCCTCCCCATTCTATCTCTCTCTCTCTCTTTTTCTCTCTCTCTCAAATACATAAATAAATCTTTTAAAAAATAAAAATAGGCTTTAAAAAAAGATATAAGTTTCAAAGCCACAAAAAGAAAAGTTTATGAAAGTTATTAGGTCCATTCCCTCATCAGCTTCCAAAAAAATGTACCATTTCAAGAATCAAAATGTCCCAAGCTAAATCCTACCTATCTAGGCAATTTAGAAGATTATAGTGGGAAGCATTTACTTATGTACTATACCTTCATATAATTTTTCAAAACCTTATTATTAAGTAACTCAGTATATTACGTGACTTTTGTCCTTCAGACTGCCAAGAGGCAGAGGCCAGCAGTGCTTTGTAATGGAAACAGAGATCCAGACCACTGACCTGACTGTACTGATGGCTCTATAGCCTGGGACAATTCATTTTCCTCTCTGGTTCTGAGTGTTCCCCTCTATAAAGTCAGAGCTTAAATTCACATTTAGTCTAATCTTATAATTCCAAAACACCTTGGCTGACCATTGTGAACAGACAAATTAGATATTAACTTTTGTCGAATCAATTTTTTTCTGTTCATCTTCGAGAGCAATAGATGTGACACCTCATGAATTTGGCTGACCTTCACTTTCAACAGCTGTGCCAGGTAGCTTTGGAATAGGCTCCTGTCTCCAGTGGCTTTTGCACCTGTGGTCTGGCAGGCTGGAGCTTTCTGTTTTCTGCCTGCTCTGGCAGCAGCCTGGAAGTGAGAACAGTTGCATATGGTGTTCTCTGAGCTTCCTCCCCCTGGTGACTGAGCCAGGAGATACCTGAGTCTCTTGTCAACAACCAAGCCTGTCTCTCCTTTGCCTTGGCTCAAAATATTGTCCTGGGAATTACCTTGGCTGGGTCTAGCCAAAGCGGTGCCTTCTGAAGTGAAGGCTGACCTTTTATTAAACACCAAGCAACACATGGAATGGGAAAGGATATTCGCAAATGACACCACAGACAAAGGGCTGATATCCAAGATCTATAAAGAATTCCTCAGGGCGCCTAGGTGGCTCAGTGGGTTAAAGCATCTGCCTTTGGCTCAGGTCATGATCTCAGGGTCCTGGGATCGAGGCCCGCATCGGGCTCCCTGCTCAGCAGGGAGCCTGCTTCCTCCTCTCTCTCTCTCTGCCTGCCTCTCTGCCTACTTGTAATCTCTCTCTGTCAAATAAATAAATAAAATCTTTAAAAAAAAAATAATTCCTCAAACTCAACATCCAAAAAACAGAAAATCACGTCAATCATGTCAGAAGGCATGAATAGACACTTCTCCAAAGAAGACATACAAATGGCTAACAGACACATGAAAAAATGTTCATCGTCATTAGCCATCAAGTTAACTCAAATCAAAACCACATTGAGACACACCACCTTACACCAGTTAGAATGGCCAAAATTAATAAGACAGGAAACAACAAATGTTAGAGAGGATGTGGAGAAAGGGGAACCCTCTTACACTGTTGGTGTAAATGCAAGTTGGTGCAGCCACTTTGGAAAACAGGGTGGATATTCCTTAAGAAATTAAAAATAGAGCTACCTTATGACCCTGAAATTACACTACTGGGTATTTACCCCAAAGATACAGATGTAGTGAAAAGAAGGGCCATATGTACCCCAATGTTCACAACAGCAATGGCCACAATTGCCAAACTGTGGCAAGACTCAAGGATGCCCTTCAACAGATGAATGGATAAAGAAGATGTGGTCCATATATACAATGGACTATTACTCAGCCATCAGAAAGGATGAATACCCAACTTTTCTATCAACATGGACAGGTCTGGAGGAAATTATGCTGAGTGAAATAAGTCAAGCAGAGAAAGTCAATTATCATTTGGTTTCACTTGTGGAACATAAGGAATAACATGGAGGACATTAGGAGAAGGAAAAGAAAAGTGAATTGGGGTAAATCAGAGGGGAAGATGAACCACGAGAGACTGTGGACTCTGAGAAACAAACTGAGGGTTATGGAGGGGAGGAGGTTGGAGGGATAAGTGAGCCTGGGTATTAAGTGGGTATTAAGGAGGGCACGTACGTATTGCATAGAGCACTGGGTGTGGTGCATAAATAATGAATCTTGGATCACTGAAAAAATTAAATTATAAAAAAGCAACAAGAAGGCTACAATAAAATGGTTCTGCCATAAGTTACCAACTTTAATAGATCCACAGAATTTGGAAAACAGATGCTAAAATGATTTTTTTTTATAACTTTATTTTTTTTTTAAAGATTTTATTTATTCATTTGACACAGAGAGAAAGACCACAATTAGGCAGAGAGGCAGGCAGAGAGAGAGGAGAGAGGAGGAAGCAGGCTCCCCGCNAAAATTAAATTAAATTTTAAAAAAGCAACAAGAAGGCTACAATAAAATGGTTCTGCCATAAGTTACCAACTTTAATAGATCCACAGAATTTGGAAAGCAGATGCTAAAATGATTTTAAGAGGTAACGCCGATTGAGCACATACTACAGACTAGACACATTAGTATAAGTGGATTTCCAATTTAATCTTTATAACAAGTCTATGTAATATAATAGGTATTATTATTATTGCTATTTTACAAATGTGGAAACTGAGGTTTAGAGACAATAGCTTTCATATCCAATCTCAGCTCCTCTGTGACAGAGGTGGGATTTGAAAATAGCTAGATCTGTTTGATTACAAAGCTCAGACAGATACCTACTTACTTTACCATCAGGATAGTTTTTTGGAGCTCATTTTGATACAAAAATTCAGTTGGGGGTGCTTGGATGCCTAAATATCTTAAACAGTTGTACATTAGTTCGAGTCCACTGAGAAGCAGGCGCCAAGGCAGATTAGACACCTCTATTTATCTCTAAGCTTCCTTCTACTTCTGTTACTTTGTTTTCTTCCTCTTCAAGGGAAATGCTGGCAGGAAGAGGCACACACAAACCTCAGCAGGGAGCAGACAATTCACAAATTTCTACAATTCAATCTTCAGTGCCAGTAGGCATCAGAGAGTAAAGTTTCCCTGGGTATGCCCCTGAAAATCTTAGAACGAACTGAGAGACCTGAGACATTTCTGCATTTATGCTCATCTGCTTATTTTTATCCTCTAAATTCATTTGATGTCTGCTCTTTCTTCCAGAGGTAACTCACATCACACTATAGCACCATGAACCATAAATCATTCTGAACAGAACTCCATTTCTGGGGCATATCAATGATGACTCAGGGGATCCACCTTTAAAAATGACCCACCAATGTGTATTTTGGTGATCTACTTCAATATTTATAGCCTGACATAGGGGACAATCTTAGGACTCACCCATGTTTTCAACGCCACCATATTTCACTCAACTTTCCAGAACTGGCTTTGGAATTTCATCTTGCAAGACAGAGTTTATAAACAGCAAAAGAGATTATAGAAATCATGTTTACCAGCAGCTCAACTAGAGGAACAGCTAAGGGTAAAACATGAAGCTTATTAATAAGCTCTCCAACCCTCAGATCTGATTGCTTTAGATCTGCCAAGCTAACCAAATCATACTGGGAATCCTGGTCTTCTCCATTGTATTTCTCAGATTAAGGACACCTCTCTGGACCTCCACCTATGCTAAGGTGCTTGCCAAGAGCCTATGGCTCACACTAAAAATCATGGAGGGCTGCTGAGACAATTTTCCTCAATCGGCGGCAATTTCACCAGGCCCAGAACCTACCAGACCTGGATTCTCATTTAGAGAGGCAACTGGTGTACTGAAAGAAGCATTCACTAACAACAGCTACTAAATACTACGTACCAGGCATTTTATATACATTATCTCCATTCTGCTGACAAGCTAAGGAAGAAGGTATGATTACCCCCATTGTAGAGTTGAGAGATTTGAAGATTAGAGAGCATCCGTGATATACCCAAGGTCACACATTTAGTGCCTGACGGAGCCATGATGTAGATGAGCTCTTTCTGATTCCATATAATTCTGCTATATTATTACCACCTCCAAATAGAAGGCAGCCAATTTGTTATGAGTCCTAGAAGTGTCAGCTGGGTAGCACACTTGACAAACCTTACTTAATCTTACTCTGGGTCTTAACTGGTTCAGCTGAAGAATGGAAATAATGTTTTGAGCCTCAGTTTAGGATACAGTCCCAAGAGTCAAATTAGCTGAGTTTAAAACCCAGTTCCATCCTTACTAGTTGAGTACCTTGAAGATTTCAATTAGCTTTATCACTAAAATGAGAATAACAGTGGTACCTACCTCAAAGGATACCAACAGCCTTAAACAAGACAAAATATGTAGAATGTTTGACATTGGCATATGGTAAGCAATCATTACCATCATCACCTGATTTTTTTCTTCCTATTTTATGTCACAGGATGTTTTTGAGGTCTGAATGGGAAAACGTGTAAAAATGTGTTGTAAAGGATAATGAGCTACACAAACATAAAGAAATAGTATTATAACTTAAGACCCATGCTGTAAGACTTAAAGATAAGGATTCAGCTAGAATTGGGAGAAAGTTCTGGCTCCCCACTTAAACTTTAGGAGTCTGCAATCTTACCCACTCCAGCTTAAACAATATCAAAATCCTTTACTCTGTACTTATGTATAAATGAAACAGAGCTACTGGGTGACAATCTAAAAACTCCATGTTTTAAAATAGTTTTCACCTTTGCCTGGCCTAGAAGGTATATAGACTCTGTGCATTATGGCATTTACCTGGACACAGAATAAAAGCCCAAATGCCATGATACCTGGTATCTGATATTTCAGTCAAGGATAAAGTATGGAAATTGTCAAGAGTAGAAAAGGAAAGATAAAAATATCTCTATCTGAGAAAAAAAGCTTACAGTGGTCACAGAGTGGAGTGGTTTGGTGCCTGACTGCCAAAGTTCAAATCTCAGCAATCTGTTTATCAGTATCTGTTTCCTTGTCTGTAATGCCCATCTATTAACAGTATCTACCTTACAGGGTCACTAAGTGACACAAAGCACTTAGCATAGAGTAATATTGAATAAGTTGAATATTGAATAAGTAATAGATATGATCACACAAAAGATACTATGTATTTCCTGATATATAATGTTGTTCCTAAAAATGTTTCCTCTGACCTACAGTGGAAGTTTTGATGGTGGAAGTATGATAATAATGTTATAACAGAAAAGGTCTGAAACTGGGAGAAAACTGTGAAAAAAGCTACAAGAAGGTGTTGTGCCCCATGTCAGTAAGTTTTTGTCACAAACTTACATTTTTGAGACAAACTTAAGAGCTCTTGTTTGGCTCTCTAGCCTCCTACGGATAATCAAGTTACTGAATGCAGGCCAGCCTTTTTCTTCTTTTTAGTCAGCCCAGGCCATGAGTATAGAAAAGGGATTCTAGGCCCTAGTACCAGAGCCCATCCTATTTTTTTTAAGATTTATTTCTTTATTTTAGAGAGAGAGAGGGAGAGAGACAGCACATATGTACATGCAAGTGGGGGGAAGGGCAGAGGGAGAGGAAGAGAGAGAATCCTCAGACGCCCCGCTGAGGTCAGAGTCTGATGTGGGGCTCCATCCCTGAACACTGAGATCAAGACCTGAGCTGTAATCAAGAGTTGGTCACTTAACTGACTGAGCCACCTAGGCACCCCACCAGAGCCCATCTCATAACTCAACCCAGTATAACTCTAAACAGATTTTGGAGGTAAAGTTCCTAGATTTCAATCTGAACTCATCAGCTTGCTATGGATTCAACCCTAGGCAAGTTTTTTAAAACTTGCTAAGCCTCTCTTTTCACATCTATAAAATGTGGATAATGAAATCCACTTCACGGGGACACTAGGAGAATTCAATGAGATAATGGATGTGTGGTAGACAGGATGCCACTCAAGCCCCATCCCCCCCAAAATGCCCATGTCCTCATCCCCAGAACATGTGAATGTGCTGTGTTACATGGCGAAAAGGATGTTGCACATGGAATTAAAATTGCAGAACTTAAAATAGGAAAACTGTCTTGGATTATCTGGGCGGTATCAATCTTATCACATGGGCCCTTAAAAGTAGAAGAGGAAGGCAGAAAAGTCAGTCAGAGATGAAATTCAAAGCATGAAACAAACTTAACTTACCACTGCTGACTTTGAAGATGGAGGAAGAAAGCCATAAACCAAGATATACGAGCGGCCTCTAAAAGCTGGGAATAGCCCTCATCTGACGGCCAGCAAGAAAATAAGGACCTTAGTCCTACAACAGCAAGAAACTGAACTCTGCCAAGAATCTGAATTAGCAAGAAACAGATTTTCCCCTAAAGCCTCCAGAAAGGAATGAAGCCATCCCAACACCTTGTTTTTAGCCCAATGAATCCCTCATGTTAGACTTCTGACCTATAGATTGAGAAAGAAAATTTGTGTTGTATTAAGCTGCTAAATTTATAATAATTTGTTATCACAGCAAGGGAAAAGGATACAGAATGTCAAGTATTTAGAATGTGCTGTACACAAAGTAAACACTAATTAAAATCCAGCAATTCGATGATGGTGATGATGGTGATGATGTTGATGATGAAGAGGATGACAACAATGAACTTAAGTTCCATCTGAAATACGTATATTAAACCTGCAAATGATCATGAGATTAAATATTACAGAGACCCTTCTATAGGTATGATATCATATTAAATGCTTTCTATCTAGCAAATTATTTTATCTAATTTTCACAACTAACCTATGAAGTAGATGTGATTATCCTCCTTTCACAAGATGAAATTGGAGTTCAGAGAAAAAAAGTTCATTCATCTCATACTGAATTCTGCTCTGAGGAATTTGTGGTATGTAGAAGTTATCAAGGACATAAGACATTTCTAAGTGGGAGGAAGGAAAAATTCCTAATGTCTCAAAAGACAGAAACACAGGACAATGGGTTATTCCTTTAATGGACAGAGATGTTTATGCAGCCCTTTATATCAATGCCTCAAGCGATGCAGTTGGAGTTCTTTGAAGTCAAGTTAAACAGGGAGAGGTGCACAGAAACATGAGAACTTGCTATTGTTTAAGAGACAAAATAATTGTGCTGTCTGAATAAGATAGTCCTGACCATGTACCTGCTGAGATCCCAAAGCATGTGAGTTTTAAATAAGGAAATGAACCCCAATACTCAGCAGCTGAAATGGATCTCAGATGGACTGAAACAGAGTTTAGAAATGTGATCAAATGTGCAGCCTCTTTTGATTGAATTCTAAAGGGATGATTTGATTCTTCTTTTCCCAAGCAGAATACAATTTTAGGTCACTCGTTATATCCCAAGAAAAACCCATGAAAGTATCCTTCAATAAGTAGACCCCACAGAAGTTTCTAAAGCAAAATTTAGACCACTGTTTCTCAATATGTAGTCAACCAACCACCCACATCAAAATTATCTGGACTGTCCGATAGAAATATAGATTCCTGGGCCCCACTCCAGAGGCAGTGAATTTGCAGAGGCTCAGAAATCTGTATTTGTAACAAGTTCCTTAAGTGATTCTCCTACAAATCAGAGTTTGTAGAGATGTAGAGATCTCAAGGACTTCCAGAGGTAAGTCAGTCCTCATCAACAATGAGACATTCCACAGCTGGCACCAAGAGAAATACTGAGATAAATGTTATTCCTACCCTGCCTCTAAGCTTTTATAGGCAACTAGCTACACTATAGGACAGATATAAGTAATACGTAGAGGGATCTATGTATTCAATCTACCAAATTGGGCATGAAGGCATGTTCAGAATACGGTGCACAGACCAATACTGCTGTAGAAGAGAGGTCCTCAGAGGCTATAAGTGGAGGAGATAGAAAATTAGTCTAGTTAATTAGACTAGTCTAGGCATCAGTGATCATGACAACATGAGGGACAAGGGGCATTTCAAATTTTTAAAGGTACAATATAAGTCGGTCTATGGTTTCAAAATGAAACAGTCTATGCATTAGTTTGTCACTGCCATAACAAATGTCCACAAAATGAGTGGCTTAAAACAACAGAAACTTATTCTTTCACAGATCTGGAGGCCAGAAGTCCAAAATCAGGTGTTGGCAGGGTTGTATTCCATCCAAAGACTATAGAAGATAATCTTCCCTTGCCTCTTTCAGCTTCTGGCAGCTCTAGGCACTTCTTGGTTTCTGGCTATCATGCCGATCTCTGCCTCTGTCTTCACAAGGTCCTATCTTCCCCCTGTGTCTTCTTCTTTCTGTCTCTTATAAGGACATTTGTCATTGCCCTTAGGACCCACCCAGATAATCCAGGATGATCTCATCTTGAGATACTTAACTACGTGTGCAAAGACCTTTTTTCTAAAACCAGGTCAACATTCACAATGGGTAGAACATGAACATACTTTTTCAGGCATCACCATGCAACCCACTATAGGCTACCATAAAATAGTGTAATATAGAATAGTTTTTGAAAGAAGACCTATTATGTATTTGGCACACTTATTAGTGTATAAAATGGTGATAATAAATACTTTATAGGGTTGTTGTGAGCATTAGAATAATAATATTTACCTTGGAGAGCTAGCATAGTATCTGGTGCATAGTGGATTTTCAATTAATTGTAGCTTATGTTAATAGTATAAAGGACCGATACTGTGTGAGATCTATTAGAGAGGCTATGCAGTTTAGGGGTTAAATGCATACACAGAGTTGAGAGATGAATCCCCTGGGTGCAATTCTTAACTCTATACTGGCCTGTGTGACCTGGTAAAGTGATTTAGCCTCTCATAGTTTTTTAAATCTGAAGTTTGTAAATGGAGTTAATAATATTAACTACACAAATAAATTGTTGTCAGGGTTTTAAAAAAAGTAATGTCTGTAAAACACTCAGCCCAATGCCTGGGACATAAAAGGCCTGCTCTTAATCTCAGGAAACAAACAGAGGAGAGGGGATACCCCTCTGAAGGGCAGGGGGTGAGGAGGGGTGGGGTGGCTGGGTGATGGGCACTGAGGAGGGTATGTGCTATGGCGAGTGCTGTGAATTGTGTAAGACTGATGATTCACAGACCTCTACCCCTGAAACAAGTAAAACATCATATGTTAATTTAAAAAAAGTCTGCTACTTAATGATTATGAGGATGAAATAGAGGGCCACATCTGAGAAAGTCCAGTCGCTCATACACAGAGACCTAGTGTTTAGAGCATGAATAAGGCACTTTTATATGTGATATCCACTTGGTTCTCTGACAAATTGTCATCTTATTATTTTGTGGCTCTGCCCTGGGCAGTAAGACTGCCCCTCCAGATGCTCAGGGAGAGGCCTGCTCCCTGGACCACTCGTTACCAAGTTAGGTACAATGAGGATTTTCCAGTGACTTTTGAAGGACAAAAGGGCAAAGAGGAAATGTAGGCTCTATGGAAAAGAAAACCTGTGTGGAGAGTCTTGTAACTCTTTCCATGGGCCTGAGGGAAGGCTGCTACCAGTGGAGCTTCCTCACTCCATCATTTAACATTTCCTTCTTTGTTATGATATGCATAAAGGAATCTATGTGGAAAAACAGATCTGGTCAACTGACACCTGCCTGGACAAGAGAAGTTACACAGAGCCCCACTGTGAGCAGAAACTAACATGATAGCCTACTCTGTTATTAGAAGTTCTGTCTCTGCTTCAGCACAGAGGAGGGGCTTTGCTCTAAAGTAAAATTTAAAAAATCAAAAGCTAATTAATTGTCAGAGTGCCCACATGAAGCAGATACTGGGCAGCTTTTGTCTTTTCCATTTTATGCCGGAATCAGTGAGGCAGAAAGAAGAGGTTAAGATGAAAGCATATGGTGAGTCACAGAGAACTTGGAGGAGACACTCAGAAAGTCTTGACACTGTCCTGGGCACTCTGGAGGCTTCCAAATGTGAAGATGACAAGTTTCCAAAATAACACAGTTTAAAATATTCAAGGAGATACAAATCATACAGGTGCATCATCTCAGAAGGGAAAACAAGTAAATCAAATATGCCTAAACCGTACTATAGAAATATTCTAATGATTCAGATCTAGTTAGATACATTGAGAGTGACCTACTGGCATCAGTGAGATAGAATAAAGAAATGGTACAGATGGACCATTATTCTTTTTCAATGAAGAGAGCCCCAGAGCAAAGATGCAGTTGAAACTGGATTTTTAAACAATCTTATATCAGGTCCCTTCCTTCTCATTCAGATATGGCCACTCCCTTCACTCAACTCCTTCAATAATTTCTAACTGCTTTCCTTGCCCATCTCTAATTTTAACCCATTCTTCTCACATCTATCATTTTAACATTCTTCCTAAAAAACACAAGTGGGTAATACACTGAAATAAAACTGCACACATGCTGATGTAATAAGAGATGATGGAAGGGTGATAGGAAGATCTAGTGAGTACATAGACCTTTTTACCTTTGATAAAGGTCATTTATGTCCTGCAGTTGATAATTCAGAAAATAGAAAACACATATTATTTAAAGATAAAAACAGAACCACTAGAAGAACTGAGGGTTTTTCTGGCTACATCCTAGGGGAGAGAGAGTTCTCTGAGATGTCTTTTACCAGACATTTTTTTTTTATGTCTTTTACCAGATATACCACTGATTCCACTCATGAGGGCTCCACCCTCATGATCCAATCACCTCCCAAAGGTTCCACCTTCAAATATCCTCACATTGGGTTTCAACATATAAATATGGGGGGAGGGGCATAAACTTTTTTTTTAAATTATGTTCATTTAGCCACTCTACAGTACATAATTAGTCCTTGATGCAGCATTTGATGATTCACTAGTTAAGTATCACACCCAGTGCTCATCACAGCAGGTGCCCTCCTCAATACCCATCACCCTTTACCTCCTCCCCATCTCCCAATATCCCCAGATTGTTTCTCATGGTCCATAGTCTCTCATGGTTCATCTCCCTCTCTGATTTCTCCCCCTTTGGATTCCTTTCCCTTCCCCTGTGGTCCTCTGTGCTATTGCTTATGTTCCACATATGACTGAAACCATATGACAATTGTCCTTATTTGCTTGACTTACTTCACTTAGCATAATCCCTCCCAGTTCCATCCCTGTCTATGCAAATGGTGGGTATTCATCATTTCTGATGGCTGAATAATATTCCATTGTCCATATGTACCACGTCTTCTTTATCCATTCATCTATTGAAGGGTATCTAGGCTCCTTCCACAGTTTGGCTATTGTGGACATTGCTGCTATCAATACTGGGGTGCACATGCCCCTTCTTTTCATTACATCTGTATCTTTGGGGCAAATACTTAGTAGTGCAATTGCTGGGTCATAGGGTAGCTCTATTCTTAACATCTTGAGGAATCTCCATACTTTTTTCCAGAGTGTCTGTACCAACTTGCATTCCCACCAACAGTGTAAGAGGGTTTCCCTTTCTCCACATCCTTGCCAACATTTGTTGTTTCCTATTTTGTTAAATTTTGCCATTCTAACTGGTGTAAGGTAGCATCTCATTGTGGTCTTGATTTGCATTTCCCTGATGGCTAGTGATGCTGAGCATTTTTTCATGTGTCCGTTAGCCATTTGTATGTCTTTTTTGGGGGAAGTGTCTGTTCATGTCTTTGGGTAAAACTGTCATACACCATTTTCTTTTGCATTTTCTGCAAAGAGAAAAAGTTATGGAAACAGAGAGCAAGGCCTTTTTTCTCACATTTTTTTCTTTCTAAGAACATGCTTAGAGGGCGCCTGGGTGGCTCAGTGGGTTAAAGCCTCTGCTTTCAGCTCAGGTCATGATCTCAGGGTCCTGGGATCGAGGCCCGCATCGGGCTCCCTGCTGAGCGGGGAGCCTGCTTCCCCCCCTCCTGCCTGCCTCTCTGCCTCCTTGTGATCTCTCTCCCTCTGTGAAATAAATAATAAAATCTTTAAAAAAAAAAGAACATGCTTAGATAAGAAAAATGCTGTTTTTCTAGACCACATGAAAGATATGGTCTCAGACTCCTCATCTGGAACATATACACCTTATAAAGACAGAAAGAGTCCCTCAAAACTGTCTGAAATGTTACACTTAAGTGTGGTAAGAGAAAATTACAGTCAAGTTTAAGTCAAAAGATCCATTAGCCTTGTGACCTTAAAGAAACCACTTTATTTCTCCAACTCAATCATCTCGTCTGTAAAATGGAGATAATAAAACTTACCGGGGCTACCCTACAAGCTAGTTTTGAGAAGCAACTGGAGTAAGACATATAAAAAGATTTATAAATTATAAAATGTAATAAAATTTAATGAAATAAGTGCATCTGTCATGTCATCAAATCTTTATATCAACACCAAGATATGGGCAAAAGTTATTATACCCATTTACTGCTGAGGGGTGGGGGAATAAAAGGAAAAGGATTAAGCGATCTGCTTGGAGTCTCTCAGAAAGTTGGTTATGAAGCCAAGACCAGTACTCCCTGGCTCCATTACCCACTGGCTCTCACCTATGCTGGTTATTCTCTCTGTGCTATTTCCCCATATCCACTCTCTGGATTCCCTTCTGTGCATTCACACAACCTCCTGTTTCCTCTGAGTGCAGGTTGGACTGGCCAATAGAAAGAGCAGAAGGTAGGAGAGAGAGTTTGGGGTATTTCTTCCATTGTTCTCTCCCTCCTCAGCACTGTGGCTCTGGCAATGGTTGCATCCCTCTGCAACTTCAACCCATGTCTAGAGCCTCCATCCATAATGATAGGTCTCATGGGGCTCCAATACCATTGGGTCTCCCCACTCACTCTTTGCTCTTCAGACCTATGCAGTAAACAGCTTCTTTTTATTGCTAATCCCAGGCACCTCATAATCTCCTTCTGGGTGCCTCAGCCCTGCCTACGCATCTCTAAATAGTACCTTCTTTAAATTCTCTGCAAAATTCCAGTTGAGCATGCCTGCTCTTTTCTGCTGGGTTCCTGACTGGAAAACACTCCCTTTCAAACTATGTGTTCGCAGGCTGCCACCACCTTGTTTCCAATTCCTCTCTCAGCCCTCTCCCTCTCTTTCCTCAAATTTCTTCCACAGAAAGCCACAGGCTACCTCCATTCTCCAGGAAGTAATTCACAATGGGCATGCACTGCCCTTTCCTAATTTTTCTTTATTAATTTAAAAACTGCTAAGCCCTTTCCTTAGCTCCTTTTCCCCCACCTTCTCTTCCTCCACTGTCTCATACTTTGTTTCCCCACAATAGAGAATTTGGATTATTTGATCTGTCTGCTTATATTCTGGGTTGAGAAACAACATTAAAGCTCTCTCTGAAAAAAACGTAGTCTATCCACACCACATGTTTCTTTAAACTCTAAATTTATAAACTATCTAAAAAGAAGAAGAAGAGAAAGAAAGAAAGAAGAAGAAGAAGAAGAAGAAGAAGAAGAAGAAGAGGGGGGAGAAGGGGAGGAGGAAGAAGAAAGATAATTCTGTCTAAAAGGGATTAAAAAAATTGACCACCCTAACAATTTTGCCCTCAAGGTTATACAGAGTATTCCCACACTGGCAGCACAATCAAGTTCATCTTCTTTCAGACAAGACCACTATTGTTACTAGCACATGGGCTGCTAACCATCTCCAAGGCTGCAATAAATCAGTGGCCCAACGGTCTTTTCCACCATTGAAATTTATGGCAGAAACAGTCACAATAGTCATTTTGGCTCTCTAGGGTGCTTTCTCACTAAAGACTATGAGTTTGGTGGTTAGATATAACCTATAATAATAGCTTTGTCTTTCTAGTGTGTGGCTGGAGGGAAAAAAATAAATAAAAATGCCCTTGCTTTCTTATGTTAGAATGCACAACAGAGGCATCCAAGAGCTGACATATTGTTCAGGATTTCTAAGGCCCCTCCTCCCCTCCTTGCTGTAAAAAATAATGATCTGTTGATCTCTAATTGTCATTCAAACTGTGAGCCCATGAAGCCAGCATCTGTCTCTGCATTGGCTTCCTCTTCTCTAAATGTACTGGCTGTCACCAAAAGGGAAATAGCACTTTTTGTGACACTTTCCAAACTACATTACTCATGAAGGTCTGACAATAATTATCAACAAATTGAAATGGATGCACAAAATTATGACTGTAGAGCCTACAAAATAACTGATATTTTTACCTCAGTTCAAGAGTATGAGACTTCATAAGTGATTTTATGACATTTTGGCTATTGATCACAGGTAAAAATTATCCATGCTCAATTAAAGAAAGATGAAAGTTCAGCTTTCTATAATTAAACCAGTAACTTGTTCAGCCTCAGGGCTGGAAATAAATGTTAAGGTTTTGTGTCTCTTGTAATCCTGAAAAGAATTAAAGAGGAAAATTCTTCTATCATTGACTTTCTTAAATCAAGTCCTTATACATACTGGAAATTATACATGATGAGACTCTTAGACAAAGAAAAACTAAGTCATTCTTGTACTGTATTGTATCATTTAGATCTTGCTAAATCAATCCAGATACTTTCTTTGGATCCTGCTGAAAACATGATATGAAACTTAAGGACTTGAAAAAACCTAAGAGTATATTTCAGTTTGAAAGAAAAAGCCCAAATAACCAGCTCTGCAACTTACTACTTTTCCTTATCTGTAAAATGGGACGGGACGATCAGTTGTATATGTTAACTTGGCTAGGATCTGTCCTCATTTAGTCATTCAAACACTAATTGAGGTGTCGCTATGAAGGCATTTTGTAGACATGATTAAAGTTCATAGTCAGCTGAGTTAAGTAAAGGAGATGAACCTAGACAATCTGGATGGGCTGATTCAATCAACTGAAAGTCCCTAAGAGCAGAACTGAGGCTTCTTTAAAGAGGAAATTCATCTGTGCTTTCAGCTCATGCCCAGGAATTCCAACCTCCCCTTCCTGAGAGCTTGCCCTACAGACCACAGACTAGTCTAGCCAACCTCCCTCGTATAAACCAATTCCTTGCAATAAATCTATTTACCTACCTAGCTATGTCTCTCCTACTAGGTTCTGTTTTTCTGGTTGAATCTGACTGATACATAGGGATAATAATGGCTATTCTGCAGGAGTGCTGTATTAACAAAATGAGATTACATGCATAAAAATTCTTTTATCACAAAATGAATGTAAGGAAGAATATGTAGTATTACTGTTTGATGACTAACTCCAATCCAGCTAATAACTCCATATGAATGACACTTTTCCTAACAGGCCGTATTAAACCACTGTGTTCTGATCTTTCGAATTCTCTTACATTCTCCTACTGTTTTTTTAACACTACCAGACCCTGCTTTACAATTTTGTAGACTAAGACAATCATCCCAAACCCGTAAGATGGATTTGGGATCCAGGTGAGGTATTCTTCACATGAAATTGCTAAAGAACCAGAGAAAGAGTGTGAACAAAGGTATCAAGAGTCTGTGAACAAGGATGAGGTGATGGTCTGGGAAAAGAGGACTTCTGATCTAAATGGTGTTCCAAATGACCCTTAGGATCAGGAATTCTCATACCTGAGAATCAGGTGACTAGTATCACCTTGTGGGAGAGATAATCATCAAATTCTGTTCCTTTTCTTTCAGGTCACACAGCCAAATTATATCCCCCAGTTTCCCTTTCCGTTAGATCTGGCTGTAAGACTGAGTTTTTTGCCAGTGGGCTGACAGTGGAATTCCGGGTGGGGTTCATAAACACCTCCCATGCACAACTCTTTCCACTCTTTTCCTCTGCTATCTGGCTGAAATGGAGCCAATCCCCAGGACAGCCATAAAAACCACATAGTAAAGGTGGAAAAGCCACAAGATTCAAAGAGCCTGGGTCCCTGAGTCACAGCTTGAAGGAGAGGCATCCAGAAGTTACCTGCCGAAGAAGAGCTGCATTAGATTATTATGTTAGCAAAATATGAACCTGAACTGTGCTAAGCCACTGAAATTTGGGGGTTTATCTGCTAGGTCAGCCAGCTAACAAAACTGAACATAATAAAAAAAATTGTTAATGAATTTGGCACACTGTTGCAAAAAAACAAACAAACAAAAACAACCTTGAAATACATAGCACTGACTTACTCAGGTAGCCAGTAGCAAGGAAAATGAGAGTGTAATATGGGAGATGGGAACTCATGCTACTCAGGAGAACAATCCAGCACTTAAGCTAAGACTAAAGGCTTGTCCTAAAGGCACAATAATAATATAACCCCTATTTTAACTTTTCTCCCCCCGATTTCCTTCTCCATATTGCCAGATTCCTCTTTCCTATTTCTCATTTCCCTTCTTTATTCCTTTAATCAGACTACTTATCCTATCTGAATACACCATTCTCTCCTCTTCTCACCCAAATCCTATTCTTTGTCAAAACCAGATCAAGCCTCATTTCTCTCTAGAGGTGAGAGCAAAATTGCTTTAACACATGGCAATCCCATCCTCTAAATATATTGTTCAGACCACTCATCTGAACATTTAATCACACATTGTTCTGTAATGTCCTTTAATTATACCACCCCATGGATGTCTTGTAAATTTCTTTAGGGAGGGAACAAACCATATATTAATTGATTCTCCTACCCAGTACCTTGTAGAGCAAGGGACATGCATAGTGGCTCTTAGTAAATATCAAAAATGAATCATATTTCACTTGCTCTAACTTTTATAGTAAAACCAATAGTAAGCTGAGATAGTCCAGGAAGAAAAGATGCTAACACAACATGGTAGGAATGGCCAAGAGATGTCTTTGGAATACTAACACCAATGGGGTAGTGGTATGGCTGCACTATGATGAGTAGGACTCTAAGTCTGTATACAGGCTCCTCAGGAAGGAGTGCTCCAATCAATTAGCAATATCTACATGGCATTGGGTAGGGAAGTGTATCATGAAGTTTTACTTTTCATAATAGGCTTATAGCCAATGATTGTGACGGTTAGAATACTCAAATCATTTATAGCTAACTGCCTACTGACGATACCACTTGGATGTCAACCTGGCATCTCATACTCATTTTATCTAATACTACACTCTTAATCTTATATACCCATATCCTGTGGTCTCCCAGCCTTCGTCTCAGTAAGTGACACTGCTGTACATGCAGCTTCTCAAGGCAAAAATCAAAGTCCAAAAAAAAAAAAAATCAGAATCAATCTTGATTATTCATTCACTTTACCTCACTCTCTCCCAACATCCTCCCAATTCTGTCTCTAAAATACTTTCGGTTTGTCTATTTCTCTCCCTCTCCTCCAGTCTACTACCTAAGTTCACTCTATCACCATCTCTTATCTAAGACTATTAAAGTAAATTTCTAACTGATCTGTTTTTATTTTTTGTCATCCAATAGCCTATTCTCAACACAACAGCAGAATGACTTTTTAAATCTTTAATCAAATATTGTCACTCCACTGCTTGAAACTTTCTAGTAGGCTTCCTTCCCTTTGTACTTTCAATGAAACTTGAGCTCCTCTTAATGTCCCCAAATCTACAAATTTGCCTTACCAACTTCTTTGACCAGTATTACCCTAGGTCACTGGGCTTGACACACAGCTTCAAACACATCAAAGTATATCCCTGCCTTATAGACTTTGAACTTGTTCTTCCTTCTGTCTGGAATTCTCCTGCCTCAGATCTTTGCAAGGTTGGTGCTTTTATATATTTCAAATCTCAGCTTAAATGCTAACTCTTCAATGAGACTCCCTGGCTACCTTGTATAAAATAGCCTCCAAGTTCATCATTCTTTATCATTGTACCCTGTTCACTTCTGGAATTATTTGTTTTCCTGCATTTTTTAATATCTCCCTCACTGGATCATTAATTCCATAAAAGCAGGGAACTTGACTAACTTCATCATTGCTATATCCCCAGCAGTGTGACCTTGGTAATCTCATTCCCCTTCATAACCTTTATTTTCCTCATTTTTAAGATGAGAGTTTGGGATTAGGAACTCACTAGAGACAGACTCTGACATTCTTTGCATCCACAATTCCAAGGAGGCTTTAGAGCTTAGGGCTTTCCAGACAATGACATTTCTAAATGCATTTTTCAAATGAAGTCAACCCCCTCAGGCAGCCCAGTGGGGAGGTCATAGAAAGCCAGCAAGAAGGAAGTCTGGTGAGCTGAATTACACAGTTCCTTTGCCATGCCACTCCACCCATACTGAGGAGATGCAGCTCATTAGGTACTAAATGTTTAGTGACTGTCACTATTAATTGGTGGGTATTAATACTCTAAGGAGACAGTAAATCTCACACTGGACTCAATGACATCAGCCCCTTGCAGTCAGACAAAGCACTAGCACTAAAACACTATAAAAAAGAACCCAGAGATTATTCCTTCTCTGCTTGTAAGAGTAAATACTGGCTGCTATTTATACTAAGCATTTACAAGGATCTATATTAAATATTTTACATTTCTTTATCTTTTCATTTTCACAATAAGCCTAAAGAACAGGTACTTATATTATCCTCAATTTATGAATGGGAAAACTCATAGAGAGAGAAGAAGCCCCTTGCTAAAGATCACAGAGCTAGTAAGTGATGGATCCTAGATTTTAATTGGGGTCTGTCTTACTCTGAACCCTATGATCTTAACTACTAATACTGCCTGTTCCTTATAATTATCAACTCATCATATGATTATAATTATTTTTACCAAAGCCTTTCCTATTCTTCAAGTCTGAACTCAAGTGCCATTTCTTCCATGAGGATATATCTGACCTCCAGACACACCCACCTTCTACCTTACCTTTTCCTGCATTAGTCATATGGAATCAATCACATAGGGGAAGGAAGGTCAGTAACTAACATTCATTAAGCATATACTACACACACTGTCACAACAAAAGCTTATCTCATTCTCACAACTACCCTACAAAGTAGGCATTAAATCTGTTCTGAAATGTGAAATGGCTTGTGTGGGGTCTAATGGCTCAAAGTGGCAGGATCAGAACTTAAATCCCAGGTTGGCCTGATATCTGCCTGAGCCCAGGATTTTTCTCACAAAGTTACTCTGAACTCTCCATTACACCCCTAGATTAAATAAATCCCACTTTCATAAACCCTCAAAGTCCCATGAATCGCTTCTTTGTAGTTACTTACATATAATTTTATATATATATATAAAGTATATATATATTTTATATATAATTGTATGGTTAATTTTAACTCCCTTTTTAGCCCCTAACTCTATGAGGCAATGAATATATCTCTTTTTGCCCTACTAAATCTCCAGCATTCAACAAATATGTTTAACTGAATTAATAAACTGTGTACATTTCATTATATACATCTCATGTATGAGTTTAGCCCACTTCTGCTAGACTAAGCTCCCTGAGGTAGGTTATCTACCTAATTTATCTCTGGATCCCGCATAATGCTTTGTACATGGTAGGAACTCAATAAACATTTGCAAAATGAAACTTACTTATCAGTCTGTACTCTTTCAACCTTTACATCATCAAAAGCTCCTAAACAGGCACTAAATAAAATCACACAGTAGGAAGGCCATATAGTTCCTTTACAAGAGAAGTCTACAATTTAACAGGTACAGGTTTGAAAACCAGGAAAAAAAAAACTGTAGTGTGAAACCCAAATCACACAACTGTATCAGTCAGGATATGTTAAACTATGTTGCTATGATAAACACCTAACCATTTCAATGGCTTAAATCAAAGTTTTATTCCTCATTCTCACTATACATATGTTTCAGTTTGGCCAAGGGCATTGTTCCATACCTTCCTAACTCCAGGGCCAAAGTTAGCAAAACAAAACTGGTTGCCATGACAGACGGAAAAGGAGAGCAAAGCCAATCACATAGCAGCTCTTAAAGCTTCTACCTGGAAGTAGCAATGTGTCACTTCTAATTATATTTCACTGGCTACCTTCCAACTGTGGGAGTAGTCTCCTAGCCCAGAGCAGGGATGAAGAAGCAAAAACATTCAGTGAGTGGCACTAGTGACAATAACAGACTGCGTACGAGGAAACATTAAGAAATAACCTACTTAGAACCTGACATATCACCCAGCAAAAAGTATCTCATCACTACTCTAAAAGTAATTCACTGTTAATATAATGATGAAACTGATAATTTTTATATCAGCTCTTGAACAGCTATACCTCAGTGTCCTTGTCTGTAACATGGGAATAAAAATAGAATTTCAGAGCTGCTTTGTAAGAGGTAATGATGTATCTGAAATCACCTGTCGAGGGCCTGGCACTAAACATTGGTCTTTAGGGAAACACAATTTTCAAATACAAGTATTGTCTCTGAGATGTACGAAAAATTAATTCCTTCAGACATATACAAAATGACTTACTTTCCCTTAAGATTGACAATTGTATTTGGCTGATATTGGCAGTCTACCTGCTAAAATGACTTGTTGCATAAAATCACCCATATATCCCTCTAATACCAGTACTCAAATAATTATAGAAGGACCAAATGTACGATATTCTACAGCAAAAGTAAGTTGGAAAGAAAAAGGTAGTGAAAGAAGACTATTAAAAGAACTGGAAACTACCTGTCCTTCCCAGACAGAACCAAACCACCTCTATCCAGTGGGCTGCACAGTTGCTGTGATTTCTCTGTCCTTCTGCTTTATTTCTTGTCTTCACACCCTCCCTTGCACAGAGAGCTCAATGTAGGTTCAGTGTTGCACATTCCCCAGTTCTCTTTCTTATAGCTAAGACTCAGGACCAGAACTAACCAGCAAGTGGTATTTCCCATGATGGACAACATTTCCATCCTCTTACTATCCACACCGACCCAAGTGTGTGATTGAAAGACCATTAAAAGGCAAATACCCCAAATTAAATATTACTATATCTCTTTCCTACTCACACTTCCACACAAATGTTCTCAGGATGAAGGGAAAGGCACATTTCAATGCTGTACTGTTTCTTTTTGACACACTCAGAGGAAGTTCTCCACTTTTTCCTCCCTCCTACCCTTAGTGATACCCTTAAGGATGAGGCCTGATTCCAGGACACTGGGCCATGTTTGCAAGTGGAGGGGGGCTATTAAGCAATGAAATACCACTATTTTATGCTCCCTCTGTCTTCTCATCTTTTCATGCTGATGGAATAATAGGGGGCGGACAGGTTTCCAGATGGGAAGAGACCTGGCCTTCTTGTATCTTAGTTTTATTTCCTTCTCGTCTATTCCTGCAGCATAAGTGATAAACTGGCCTAGAGTAAGGTCAATACTGCATTTGAAATTGTGAATGACACAAAACAAGAGAGTATCAAGTAACCACCATTGGCATTTTAATTTTCAAGTTGTTTTTCATCTTCTGTCCCACTGTGTATAGTGGTCTATATGAGCTTCCTAGAGTTGCCACATCAAAGTACTCACAAACTAGGTAGCTTAAAATAAAGAAAGTTTACTATCTCTCAATTCTGAAGTTTAGAAGTCTGAAATCAAGGTATCAGCAGTGTTATGTTCCCTCTGAAACCTGTAATGGAATCCTTCCTTGCCTCTTTGTAGCTTGTGGTGGTTTGCTAGAAAGCTTTAGTATTCTTGGTTTATAGCTGCATCACTCCAATCTCAGCCCTCATGGTCACATGGTATTCCTCCTGTCTGTGTCTTCACATAGTCATCTCCTTATATGGATACAAGTCACACTGGATTAGGGGCCTACCCTACTCTACTATGACTTCATCTTAATGGACTTTATTTCCAAATAAGTTTACATTCGGAGGTCCTGGGGCTAGAACTTCAACATAATTTTTTTAAGGCAGCAATACAATTCAATCCATAAAACAACCTTATGAGTAAGATTTTCAGGAGATATTATTATTAATGGGCTTAAAGAGTTTATATGAAATTTCTAGGTCTATAGTCTAATAGACCTCATACTATGCATATGAAAACTGATTCAAAGAAATGAAGTTACCTCTTCAATATCTCATGGCAGTGGCAGATGTCAAAGTAACAAATGGGAAGTGGCAGGGTTAGCTGGTTTAGTGAGGGTCACCTCAGTGATACCCTTTTGCTGATTCAGCAGCTTTGTAGTCTTCAAATATCTCCTTTCCAAATGTCATGCTTGGTGGAAGAAGATGAGCATCCTAGACAGAAGAGAGCAGGTGGTCAGCTGAGGATTTCATAAATAGTTATTCTCCCCTTCCTGGAACTGACCCAAGACTAGTCTCAGGGTTAGCCCATAGGTCTGGACATACTTGCTTCTCATCATGTATTTCCCAGGGAACTCGCTGCATGTGGCTGCTTTCCAGTGGCACTACTATAATACCAAACAACTACCTGGGGATCAGACATGATCTCCTCTCAAACACAATATTACTGACCTAGGTACTAACTTGAAACTGCTACTTAAAAAAGAAAGAAAGAAAGAAAGAAAGAAAGAAAGAAAGAAAGAAAGAAAGAAAGAAAGAAAGAAAGAAAGAAGAAAGAAACTGCTACTTAATAATCCATCATTTTCTTTGCATTTTTAATCCATTCTTTTTGCACACATAATCTGCTTCTCACTGTATCTCTAAGAGATAGGCACAGCAATTATTATTTGAAAAATGGGAAAATAAAGATCAAAGGGGCTAGGAGGAATGCACAAATTTATAGCACACTTTAGGAGGTAGACTACAATCCCAGAATCTCCCAACCTACAGAGTCCCTATTGCCCTTCCTTATCCACCATGATACGGCCTTTGAAATTGGGGAAAGGAATAGTCATAAGATTTCAGGAAGGAAATTAATCTTATTAAGTAGTACAGAAGGGAGAGTGGAGGACAAATTCCCAAGATGTGCACTAAAACATCAAATAATTAGCACTGCCCCCATGTGATCTGTGTCAGTTAATAATTTTCCAGTGTAAGAGAAATATAGAATATGCACAAGCTTACAAAATAATATAACGCCTATAAAATCCTTTAAATGAAAACTGAAGATTTACCATAATTACTGACTCTGAAATAATTTGGAAGCTCTACAATCACCTTTTCTGTGGGTTAAAAACTGCCATCCACCACAAAATTAGTCTTTACCAAATCCATTTCCAAAACAATCAATAGCAGTACATTAAAAAAAAAAGAATGTCTGAGAAATAATAAAGACTGATAAAGCAAATCACATCAGAGAAAACTCAAGCATAACCTTTTGAGCAATACCATTTGTTTAGCTGACACTTTGTATGATAAATAACTTTTAAATAAATGCATGCAGGCCAAAAGTGATAAAAAGAACAGTATATGAACATAATTTTAATGCAGAACCTTAATATGGCTTTCAAAGCAATACCTTCACCTGAAACAACAGCTTCAATTTAAGGAATTTATCATATAAATGATAAAATATTTTTGAAATGTCAGTGCTGGGTCCAGAAATCATCAAAGGAAACATAAGATCAGTAGAAACTGAAAAACTTGATGACTACAGCAAAAATACCATGATAATCTACCATCTTGTCAAATTATATTATTCTCTCTGGCATCAGCATCCCATCTTCTGACATCTGTCCAAATGCTGTAACAAACAGTTAAAATATTTTATTCAGGTGTATATTTATCTGCCTGTTTTTAAAGACTTCCTTACCCTCAACCCTCCATTTATCTGTCACAACTTTTGAGAAACAAGAACATGCCTGTTACCAATATTATGTAATATTTATGAGACACTAACAGTGCTCATTGCAGATAACATGCTGGAGGTCTGTCAGCTCCACACCCAACCTTCCTGACCCTGGATCCCAGAAAAATCAATCAATACACACCAACACCAGTGATAAAACCTCTTAACAGGTATTGAACTTTAGCTCTGTGCCAGGTACTATGCTAAGGGCTCACAGGCACAATCTTTTTCATCTGCACAACAAATGTGCAGTATAGGTATTATAATGATCCCCATTTCACACAGAAGAAAACAGAGACTCAGGAATTTAGGCAATATCCCCAATATCATGCAATTGATATAAACGAAGGTCTTTCCAACTCCAACACTTTATGGGTAGTGCTTGACCAATACACTGTGTGGAGTCCCCAATTTACCTTTTCTCTGTGCATGCTGGTGAAAGAGATACTACAGTAGAGTGAAGATACCCTTTCTTTATTCAGCATGTAGTGCACATTCACCTACTAAACTGAGTCACTGAACACAGCAAAAAGACAGGAATGGCTGAAAAGTGCTATGGGACAAATGATATAATAGCAGAAATATAATGAAGTAGAAAAATGTGAAAAGTAAAAAAGCAGATTTTAAAACATTACAAATGTGAAAAATAATGTTACCCTCTCTTGTTTACTATATTCTAGGTATTTTCTGAATTACTTTTCTGTATTAATTCATTAATCCCTCAAAACAGCTCTATTTATTTGCATATATCAAGTGTATTTGTTTTCCTAGGCACTGTAGCAAATTTCCACAAACTTAGAGGCTTAAAAAAACAGAAATTTATGTTTTTATTAAGATATAAGTAGTTTTACTTGTTTGTTTTTATTTTTTTAATTTCAGGATAGTTAACATACAGTGTTCTATTAGTTTCAACAGAAATGTATTATCTTACTATTCTATAGTTCAGAAATTTGAAGCAGGTCTCAGAAAGCTAAAATCAAGGTGTGGCAAGCCTTCCGTCCTTTCTGGAGGCTCTAAGGGAGAATCTGTTTCTTTGACCTTTCCAGCTGCTAGAGGCTGCCCACATCCCTTAGCTCTTGAATGTCTTCCTCCTTCTCTAAAATCAGCAATGTCTGGGCATGTCTTCCTCACACTGCCATTCCTCTGGCCAACTTTCTCTTCCACTTTTAAGGACCCCTGTGATCATCTTATGCACACCTAGATAATCTAGGATACTCTAATTTATGGTTAGCTGATTAGCAACCTTAATTCTCCTGTGCCCTATAACCTAACACAATCACAGATTCTGGGGATTAAGATGTAGATATCTTTGGGAATTATTATTCTGCCTACCATAGTTGGCCTTTTGATCCCCAAAGATTCATATCCATCGCAAACCATTACACCAAGTAATATCTGAATTCTCTCTGTTGGAACTCCTGCTATCAAACAAAATTCAGGAGCCAAAGAGATTCATGTACTGAAAAAAAAAAATGGAGTTGAAGGAATAAGTACAAGGCCTAGAGGCCACTTACTATATACAGTCTTGCCTCCTCATCATCACTCACTGCATTGAGTATCATTCCAGGGAGGGCAGCTGAGTCGCAATAAGAAACTCTCAGCGTTGATGAAAACCACAGGGGGTCTAAGAAAAGTGAATGATACAGGTAAATGAAAAAGTAAACTCATTGGCTTGTATGGAATTGACAGCCCACAGAGAAGCAAGTTCATGTCCCATTTCCAAGATTTATAGCTACACCAACTTGGGATGGTCTAATCATCCCTGTGGCCCTTAGTTTTCATATCTATAAAAGAGAAATGAGAATAATGCCCACATGCTTCCCACAGTTGTTATGAGGACTTAATTACATGGTTTTTGTGAAAAGTACTTTGCAAACTATAAAAACTCATCATGGAGAAGGAAGAAGGAACTTATCAGTAAAAGAGTAATGGAGGAGCCAGGAGAAGGTAGAAGTTGCAGGTAGTTGTAAGGTAGGCTGATGTCTGAGTAGCTTCAGAGAATAGATGATTTTTAAAGAGATCAACACCTTGGGTGCCTGGATGGCTCAGTGGGTTAAAGCTTCTGCCTTCGGTTCAGGTCATGATCCCAGGGTCCTGGGATGGAGGCCTGCATCAGGCTCTCTGCTCGGCAGGGAGCCTGCTTCCTCCTCTCTCCTCTCTCTCTGCCTGCCTCTCTGCCTACTTGTAATCTCTCTCTCTGTGTCAAATAAATAAATAAAATCTTTAAAAAAAATAAAGAGATCAACACCAAAGCTTCAAAAATTTAATTAACTCATTTGCAGTAAATGGTGGAGTTTCAACCCTTTAGCTCCAAGCTCTGTGCTCTCTTCTCTGTCTATATTGTCTCATGAGACCAGAGATTCAAGGATTTGAGAGAGTGACAGAGCAGGGAACAGAAGCCTGGTTGTACAAATCAATAATTATAATTGAATGTTTTATCTATGCTGGACACTGTTATAAGCACTTTGTATTTTTATAAATGAAGAAACTGAGAAATCAAGAGGTTAAATGCAACATAAGATTATACAGATAGTAAATGTACAAGCCAAGATTTAAAGCCAGGTAGTATCACACCAGAATCTGTGTCTGTAATGACCAGGAGACACTGATGCCAAGCAGGTGTGCTCATATATTCTACCAGACTACCCCACCATCTTCTTAAGCACTGCCCACACCCCTACACCCATTATAAAGGGTTATGTACACAACAAATGCTCTTTATGTATTTATTAGGTTTAGAAAAGGCCTTGGAATACAGTACTGTCTGCAGTCATGATTAGGAATGAGGAAGAAGCAGCAGACATTCTGGGCAACTGGATATGACAAACCCAGGAGAAACACAGTCAAGAAGGTGCCCAGGTTAAGGGACCAGGGAATTGGCTGGATCCTCCTAGGATGGAGAGGAAATTCTGTTGAAAGAAGTCTGGGGGGCGCCTGGGTGGCTCAGTGAGTTAAAGCCTTTGCTTTCGGCTCAGGTCATGATCTCAGCATCCTGGGATCGAAGCCCGCATCGGGCTTTCTGCTCAGCAGGGAGTCTGCTTCCTCCTCTCTCTCTGCCTGCCTCTCTGCCTACTTGTAATCTCTCTCTCTGTGTGTCAAATAAAATAAATAAAATCTTTAAAAAAAAAAAAAGAAAGAAGTCTGGGAAGATAAGAGAGAAATCAGGTAAGAGAAATGTGGGCTAGGGAAGCCATTTGGTGGCCACATAGGTGTTAAGTTCCTCAAGATAAGATGTTGACTGGTATCTCTAATTATGCAAAAAAAAAAAAATTCAAAGCTGAAGAAAAAAATTAGCATTATTAGAAATAAACTAAGATAAGTATAGTCCCTTGAATAGATTCTGAGAAAAGTTTTCAAAACATATTCAAGAAAATATAAGCAAAAAACCACTCAATAACAACTGTTAATCCAATGTGCCTTTATCAGACAGTCAGGTTTAGTTAATGGCTTTTATATTGCATTTAATTTTCAATTTGTGAGATGTCAATCTGAGAGGCTTTGTTGGTAAGATTACTCTACCAATTGCTCTAGCAATTACCCCCAAATAATGGATTACTGCATTCAACAAATCTGTAAATAAAAAATTTCTTTTCATTAGAGGGAATGAACTATAGAGAAAAGAGAGAATTTGGGACAAAGTATTAGAAAAACTGATCACTCTAAATATATATTAATTTTTATGTCACAGATTTCTAGAGACCTGTATAGTAATTCCACAAATATATTTAATTTTTTTAAAGATTTATTTATTTTAAAGAAAGTGTGCATGCGTGAGTGGGGGGAGGGGCTGAGGGAGAGAATCTCAAGCAGACTTCCCGCTGAGCTTGGAGCCCAACTCGGGTCTTGATCTCATGACTCTGTGATCATGATCTGAACCACAACCAACTCAGACCCTTAACCAACTGGGCCAAACAGGGGCCCTGAATATACTTACATTAAAATAATCAAAAGGCAGCACTACTCCCTTCAGCACAGGACTTGTAGATAGCAGTTAGATGCCTTTGCTATTCTAATAATACTAATATGAGGGCTATAGCCAGCTGAATACCTAACACAACTTGGTTTGTTATCTGAACTTTCAGGAAAGCTGTGTATTTTCTCTTTTCTGTTTCTCATTTCAAATGTCTCTTCTACGTGAATAGGAGCAGAAAAGGAAGGCCCTTAGAAATTGCAGTTCTGGAAGTGAAAGCTTAAGTCCTCCAGGCCAGAGATTAACTTTTAAAGAACATCTGAAATTCCAACTCTCCTACACCCAAGAAGATGGTGGGGATAGTTTTGTCCATGAACAAATACACAACTCTCTGAAAACTCTACACCTGTCTCAACAAAATAAAAAAATCAATCTCACATTCTGCCCAAAAGTCATTCTTTCATTTTATTTAACAAATTTGTATTCATCTCCTACCAGATGACTGACACTGAGGATAAAGTCACAATAGTGAACAAAAAATGGAAATAATTCTTGCCTTCAGATATTTATGAAATAATTACACAAGTAAATGTAAAATGGAAACTGTTCTACAAACATCCTTATAAAAGTAACTTTGAGCTGGGGCCTGACAAGTAAGGTGGAGGTCACTAGGGCATAGCAGAGGTGGGAGAGCTAGATAAGGAGAGTCTTCCTGGAAGAGGAAAGAGCATATGAAAAGGCCCTGGAGCAGGAGGGACCACAGTGTAGTCAAGGGACTGAAAGAAGGTAGGGGTTCTGTAGCACAAAATGCCGAGTTGAGACTGGAGAGATAGGCAGAGTTAAACCATGCAAGTGGAAGATTTGGGTTCTTACAAACACAGAGGGAAAGCATGGAAACAGAGGTTGATAGAGAAGGTATAATAGAAATCAGATTTGCATTTTGAAAGATCACCCTGGCTGATCTGTGGTAAACAAATGTGTGGAGACAATAAATAAGGGCAGAACTAAAGTGGTGACAATAGGGTGTTAAATTAAGGGGTTTTTCAACTCACATGATATCTGTACAGACTACCTGGGCAACACAATAAATGGCAGCCTCTAAAGCTATATGGTTGGCCTTGTCAGAAGAAGACTATGTGGTGAGGATCAGAACATCGATGTTTGCTCTAAGAACAGACTTTCAAGCCAGAATTCCTAGCATAGAGTCCCATGAATGCCACAGTGCACCCTTAAAAGTTATGCAATCTATCTGCCTCAGTAGGGGAGGAGATAATATTACAGACTCCACTATCCCGTATCCAAAATCTTCAGAGTCAGATGTTTTCTGAAATTCACAACTTTTTGGATTTTGGAAAGGTATCAGGTTTTACTAAGTATTGTGTAACACTTGTAACAAAGTGTTGGGCAGTATCTCATAACCAAACCACCGACATGTTCTGAAGCAAAATGTATGATTATTTATACTACATGGTACAAAGACAATAAGCAGATTTATGTCAGTTCAGATCAGGTTTTGCCACCAATGAGTCTGTATCAATGATCCAAAAAATTTTGTTTTTCATAGTTTTTTGAAATTCGGAATTGCAAATAAGGGACTGTGGACCTGCAGTAACTTTCTGTTAGAGTCATTGTGAGGAATAAGTGAATTATTATTTGTAAGCACCTGGCACAGTGCCTAACACATAGTAAATGCTATAAAAGCATTCATTTATGAAATAAAGCTCCACTATACAAACTAGCAAGCTACATGAACTTAGCAATTCCTAATCCATAAAATACAAGGAACACCAAGGATGACCTCTGAGGTCCTTCTAGTTTTCAAGTTCCATAAGACTCCAAAAATGTCTTGAGGAATGTCTGTTTTGAATGCTTTGTGGAAATGGCAGGGGTAGACCCCAGATCCACTCCTGACCAGATACAGATAATGCCATAGCAATTTTACACCCTGCGCTCCCACTTCTTCTATCCCCATGGGCAGTTCAGTTATGCTCAGACCTCATTTTGTGTTTACGTCTTCTCCAATACTATCTCACCCACATCCTCTAAGATCTCAGCCTAGACAGCCACACGCCACCCCAACCTCATAGTACTACTATTACCACGGGTTCAGTCATGAACCTAAGCTCCATAATTGCCAATATGAATCATCAAGCTCCAGAAAGAAATAACTCCTCAGCCAAGCACAATTCTTGCCTAGAATATGGAAGCCAACAACTATCCTCACTCTGCTTCCCTCAAATGTATTTGGGAAAGGGTCAAAATTAGCATCAAGGAGTCTAGCCATAGGACTTTGGAAGAGTCAGAAACTAACTGCTCAAACCTTGGTTCTCTTTTGTGCCATGTTAGGATAATTAGAATAGAACCTATTCTACTTTTTTTTTAATTTATTTTTATTATTATTTGCCCAGGGGTACAGGTCTGTGAATCATCAGGCTTATGCTTTTCACAGCATTCACCATAGCACAAACCCTCCCCAATGTCCATAACCCATCCACCCTATCCCTACCCTCCCACCCCCCAGTAACCCTCAGTTTGTTTTGTGAGATTAAAAGTCTCTTATGGTTTGTGTCCCTCCCCATCCCATCTTGTTTCATTATTTTTCCCTCCCTACCCCCCACAACCCCCAACCCTGCCCCTATCTATTCTACTTTCTTCATACAGGTGCTATGAGGGTCAAACAAAGTGATCCAGGTAAAAGCTACCTTACAGGGCATAGCATATTGGTAATACCATCTGTTACTTTATAACTGAGGTACTTTCTGCATGGGAAAGATGTCCTAGTAATGGATAGTCTCCTCCGTAAAGTTAAAATCTGCATTTTCAATGTTTAACTGAAGAAAGAAACAAACATTCATTGAGGGCTCATCATATGCCAGACACTGTTCTAGAGACTTTAACATGTGTTATTTAATCAGAAGACTTACTTTCATGGACAGTATATCATCACATGCCTTATTCAGTTACTAAGTGTTTCTTGGTCTTTATTTCAAGGAGAATACAGTTTGATGAAAGTCAAAAGCATTTATGAGAGATTGTTAGCTTAGAAATAATAACACCTTAAATCAGTACAGCACTTGACATTTTATAAAGGGCTTGTTCTGTCACTGTTGCACTTGATTGTCCCAACAAGATACAATTATTAACCACATGTGACAGAGAAGGAAACTGAGGCTAACAGCTTGATACAGGAGAAACTCGGGAATCAAACCCAGGACTAAATGTCTCTGGGTGCATGCTCTTAACCACTGATCTCTCTCTACGCAATCTCTGCTGTCCTGGGAAGGGCTGTGCTGCAGCACGATTTTTAATGAACAAATGCTAACTCCTTTGTTCACATTATTTCTACAAACTATTTCATTTGGAAGGACAATAAAACAGCATGGGACACAACAAAAGTGGTTTCATTAAACCAGGATAGCAAATGCAAGCTCAGAGAAAGAAATACCGTAATGGTCGCTTTCCACATGAAAATGAAAAAGTAAGGCTTGGACCAAGATGCAGTTCTCTGCCCTCTCCTTCAAGGTCCTCCTAATAACTCTGACTTATGGTATGTAAAGTTCTAGAGCTGAAGAAAAATCGACGTCTGTTTGCCTTGCTGCACCATTTCCCTTCCTATGTTAGTTGGTACTGTGGAAAGCCACAAAGCAGACTTAATAGGTTCCTCCATATTTCAAAATGCGTTCTTCCATTGCTTTTTCTCTTTTTTTCTACAATGAAACAGAAAAGCAATTACCACTCCGTCTGCTCATCTTGATACTCATGCTTCACTGGGCTAGAAAGAAGAGGAAATGGGAATGGGAAATCTAAAACCAAAGACCGAGAGCCAGAAGAAAATGAACAAAGTTTTTAACTCAATGAGATTTGCATGGAAATCTGCAGTTAAAGTTTCTGTCTTACTCCATGTCTGAGAAAAACCTAATTGCATCTGATTAAGGCAAGACATGTATGGCTGCATTTTTTTTTCAATAATAATTTTAAGATTCTGGAAGTCTAATATAAGTATACCTTGCTTATAGTGATTTACACTTTACAAAAAACTTTCACATTTATTTCCTCATTTATTTCCTAAAACAGTGCTAATTCTTTAAGCGATCATTTGAATTTAGAATTTAAAACGATTGGGAGGAGTGTTGGATTATCATTTTGAGTGCTTACCAAGTGCTAGTCATTGTACTGAATGATTTGCATTCATTATCTCCAATCCTTAAGACAACCAGGCAAGGCAGGCACATCAGTCAGGGTCCCAGAATTTAAAGTCATCTGAGGAGGAATGCTGCAGTAACCTGGGGTTATCAAGAGCTTTTAGAAACTTAGAGAGGCTGAAAATGGCAACAGAAGCCTCAGCTCTCCTGGAAGTTAAGCAGCCAACCTTTGTGATACAGCAGGGAAAGAACCAAGGGGATACAAACTCTAAACTCACCATCAACACCTTCTAGTACTTTCCACACCTCCAGCCTCCACTGAATGAGATTACGCCCCATGTCCAGCTCTACACTCAGCACAGAGTCTGCGTAGGACTCTCTGTCCCTCTGCTAAACAAATAAATCTTTAAAAAAAGAAGAAGAGGAGCGGCAAGATGGCGGAGGAGTAGGAGACCGATTATCTTCAGGTCCCAGGAATTCACCCAGAGAGTTATCAAACTATTTTGAACACCTACAAATTCCACCGGAGATCGAAGAGAAGAAGAGCAGCAAGTCTAGGAACAGAAAATTGACCACTTTCTGGAAGGTAGGACNCTACCGGAGATCGAAGAGAAGAAGAGCAGCAAGTCTAGGAACAGAAAATCGACCACTTTCTGGAAGGTAGGACGTGCGGAGAAGTGAATCTGCGGCGACGGGAAGATAGACCCCGGGGGGAGGGGCCGGCTGCCGGCAAGGGAGCGAGCAGCGGAGCACAGACTCGGAACTGTGAGAAGTCGGCTCCACTGAGGGACGTCGCCCCAGAGACCGGGGGGGGGGTGAAGCCCCTGCAGGGACAGTGTGGCCTCAGGACCCACGGGGACACAAAAAGACCAGGGGTGTCTGAGCGCGACCGAGCTCCCAGGTCTCAGAAGCCGGCGGGAGAGACGGAGCTGAGCTGAGGTGTCTCTCAGCTTGGGGTTACCTTGGGCTGGGATCTGAAGCTCAGCCGGGCCACTGATCTGTGAGCGGGGACCACAGGCGGAGGACCCGGAGCGACCCCCTCCTTCCTCCTCCGGGAGCAGCGGTGCGGGAGCAGCTGCAGGAATCTGCCGGGTTTGGAGATTCTAAACGGGGCCGTGCCAGAGACAGAGACACTCGGTCACAGGCCGGGGGAGCTCAGAGCGTGGCCGGAGACCAGGAGACGGGAGGGACTGCTTTTCTCTGAGGTGCGCTGAGGACTGAGGCCCCA